>WSXT02080254.1:6710-18759 GCA_011762715.2 Neuroterus valhalla
ATAATGGTAATTTATCCAGATAAACTGGCGGTTTGTGGAGTAGAAACAGGTAAAGTACAAGAGTAATTTTGTACAGGGAAATGTATAACACGGACTTGATTTTTAGTTGAAACATGTTCATGTAGAATACGAAAGGGTTTTCTTTTTTAGGAACAGGTTAGGTACAAAAGTAATTTTGTACAGGAACACGTGGAATGTAGGCGTAGTTTTGAGTGGGAATACTAAAGAAATTTCTTAATAGAAACATGTGAGTAGAATAGTAATTTATCAAGATACACTGGCAGTTTGTGGAGTAGAAAAGTACTTTTGATACCAAGTCTAGAAAATCCTTTTTGGGAAAATATTGTTCCATATGTTGATGCCATTTTGGCATTTTATTGAATTCCGAATCTGATTAATTGAAAATCTGATGTATGATATAATACTGCTCTAGCGTCTACGTTACTCTTCCTATTCCTTTTTGATAGGAATACCTCATAGTGTAATCAGTTTAGAAAATGGTTGTTTCTCCGTCACTGTAGGTCGGGTAAAAAACACAATAAATGATCCCGACCAGAAGACAGAAGACACATACTATATATTATAATAAATAACGAAAAAGTTACGTTTTTTTTAAGAGAAAATATCTTTTTGGTCTTGCAGATAAAATTTCTGGTAGCCTTACCTTAAAATGGATATACCCCTGGATTTATTTTCTTGTAATGAAAATTTCCCTCCCATGTGGTCTTTTCCGAACAGGAAGCAATTTCCATCACACAAACAGGAAATCCATTCCCTGTTTAAAAAAAAAATACATTTGCACTACGTTGATACAAAACTGCAGGATTCTGATGCAAATCTGTCCAAATTTGATCAATTTTTTTCATGGCTGGGATCGATTCGCTACTATAGACTCAAGTAGGTAATAAATTAGTGTAGTTGAGTTTAATGTTGTGGATGAAAACAGATTCCCAGACGGCTTGACTCCTAACCTTCTGTAACACTTTTGCCGTTTATTCGTCCGGTCCTCTGCGCTATTTCCGGCGCCATCAGTCAGAGCCCGTTAGGAAAGAAGACGTTAAACGTACGTACCGAAGCCGCCCTTAGACATACTTCTTCCACGCACTGAGAACTTTCAGTTATGCCCCTAAAGAGGTTTCTATTTACGCCACTGTCTTTTATGTTATCCGCCATCAACTATTCTTGCTAATTTTTGTTGTATCCTGCTTCTCTTTGTATTCCCCGAAACAATGGATCCATCGAGAGGAATTGACATCCATTGATCTTCCTCAAATTTGCTGTAACCCCAGAAAATCTAGATATATTATTGTTACTGTTTTTACCCTACCTGTTTCAAGTACAAAAGCACTTTCGTGCTCTTTCCGCTCCGAATACTATACAAACTTTGTATCAAGCCACTTTTGAGCACAGAAATACTTTTCTACGGCTTCTTGTTCCAAGGAAAAGTACTTTTGCACACCATCTACTTTCAGTGCAAAAGTACTTTTGTACACCATCTACTTTCAGTGCAAAAGTACTTTTGTACCTTAATTGTTCTAGTACAAAGGGGGTTTGTATATACGCCACTATCTTTTATGGTATCCACCATCAACTATTCTTGCTCATTTTTGTAATCCTTCATCTCGTTGTATTTCTCGAAACAATAGATCCATCGATAGGAATTGCAAACCAATTATGTTTCTTCACTTTTCTTTAGTCCCCGAGGAACCTAGATATAATATTGTCACGGTTTTTACTCTACCTGGTTCATGTATAAAATCACTTTCGTGCTCTTTCTGCTCCAAGTAATATACACACTTTGTATAAAGAATCTTTTGAGCACGGAAGTACTTTTGTATTTCTTCCTGCTCCAATGACAAGTACTTTTGTACAGCATATTTTTATAGCACAAGAGTACTTTGCACCTCACTAGTTCTAGCACAAAAGGGGTTCCTATTTACGCCACTATCTTTTATGTTATCCGCCATCAACTATTCTTGCTAATTTTGGTTGTATCCTTCATCTCGTTGTATTCCTCGAAACGATAGATCCATCGATAGGAATTGCAATCCAATGATCTTTCTGCACTTTTCTGTAATTCTCGCAGAATCTGTATATAATATTGTTACGGTTTTAACTCTACCTGTTTTAGGTACAAATGAACTTTCGTTCTCTTTCTGCTCCAAGCAGTATACAAACTTTGTATCAAGCCTCTTTTGAGCACTGAAATACTTTTTCAAGTCTTCCTGCTCCGAGGACGAGTACAAAACATCTTTTGTACCTTACTAGTTCTTGCACAAAGGAGGTTTCCATTCACGCAATTGTCATTCATGGTTTCCGTTATCAACTATTCCTGCTAATTTTGGCATTGTCCCTTATAATGTTGCATTTACTGAAACAAAAATTCTATCAATAGGAGTTGCAATACATTGATCTCCCTTGATCCTTTCGTGTTCTCTGAGAAATTCTGGACATGTCCTTGTAACTGTATGTATATCACCTATTTCTAAAATGCAAAAATACTTTTATGCTCTAGCCGATCCAAGTTATATGTGTTTTGCCTGCTCAGATTTCAATAGTACTTTTGTACGCGAATTCCTTCAGTATGGCAATAATTTTGTACTCCACCTGTTCTAGGTACAAGAATAGTTTGGTACTGAAACGGTTCTGGCACGAAATACGCGTGTTCCTGATATGTCCCGTGTTCCATCATTCTTTTGTATTGAGTACAAAAATACTTCCACGCAAAAGATACTTCCGGTTATGTCCCCGTTGGACTTTCCATATATGCCTCTATCTTTTATGCTATCCGTTATCAACTATTCACCCTTATTTCCGTTGTATTATTTACCATGATGTATTTTTAGGAACGATAAATCCATCGATGGAAGTTGCAATCAATTTTTTTTAATCCTTTCTGAATAATAGGAAATGGTGGACACAATATTTTTGTTGGTGCTTTACCTCTATCAGGTAGAAAAAAACTTTTGTGTTCTGTTAGCTCCAAGTACTTCCGTACACTCTTTGTTTTCAGAGCAAAATACTTTTGTACTTCATCCATTACAGTTACAAGAATTCTTTTGTACTTTACTCGTCTTAGATCGAAATACGGTTGTTCTTTACCTGTCCTGACTCCCATAAATCTTTTTTACTCTGCTTATCTGAAGTAAAAAAATACTTCCACGCACCAAGTACTCTTAGTTATGCCAATGAAAATATCTTATTTGGACCAGTTTGTTTAATAGTACCCGTCATCTCCAATTTTGGTCAATTTTGGTTATATCCTTTAACTTGATCTCTTTCTCGAAGAAATAGATATCGTCCATAGAATTTGCAATGTATTTATTCTTCTTCATTTATCCCTGAGACCTAAAAAATTCTTAACATAATCTTGAGAAAGATTAAACTTTACCCGTTTCCAGTAGAAGAATACTTTTTGGCTTAATCTGCTTGCGGTTCTTTATTACTCGTCTACCCCAACTGTTATAACAATAAGTTCCAAAACCATTTTTTGAAATTCTGCCTGGTACAAGAACAATAGTACTTTTGTACGACAGCGACTCTCAGTACAAAAATACTTTTGTACTCTATCAGTTTCGAGTGGAAAAATATTCGTGCCATTCATGTCAAGAGATGTTGTTCCACATCTTCTATCTCACAACTTGTTGTTTTTTGCAAAACAATATATCCATCGATTATTATCTCAATATATTGATACCTGCTTTTGAAGAGCAAAAACTTTTGTACTTCACCTTGTTCAGGTACGAAAATACTTTTGTACTCGTACCTGCCACAGCACAATATACGAGTGTTCTACGCCTGTCCCAACTCTTCAAAATACTTTAGTACTCAGACAGTTCTGAGTACCAAAATTCTTGCGTACAGATATTGTTTTCAATATGGTAATACTTTTGTACTACATTTGTTTCAGGCATAAAGTACTTTCACACTTCACATGCTCCAGGTACCAAAAAAACTCCTGCACATCACCTGGTTTCGATAAAAAGTACTATTGTGAACGTTTTGAACATTAAACAATAAAGTAGTTGAATTTTCAACCAAAAAAAAGACGAATATAAAACCAAATGGATAAACTTTCAACCGAGGAAGAACAAATTTTTAACAAAATATATACAATATACACCTGGGTGGTGTAACATATTTTTCGAACAGCCACTTGAGTAAAGTTCTTAAATTCCTCTCGTGGAGAAATACTTTCAATTTATAATCGAGAGATCTTGATCTTGGAAGAAAAGATGAAATTGAGGAGGAAGCTTTTGAGACGGGGCGAGCTTGTCAATCAGTTTGAGTCTTGCAGTTAAGTGGCTACATAGGTTTAAGATTAGAGAGAAGGACCGACGATTTAAGAGCTGTCGTTTGTTCCAAAGTTGTTTGCGTTCGTAAAGTTCTGATCTTCCTTGTATGTTCATATGTGTATATGAGTCTGTATGTGTAGGCTGCTTGCCTTTGTATTTATGCCGTAATGGTGCCCGGCTGAGTCTCTACATAGCGCGCCGCTATACGTAAGAGCGCGTACGTAAGTGCTTACGTGTGAGCGAGAGCCATTCTCTTAACACCGCACTTTACTTTGGCGCAAATTAATTGGCAATCTCCGGAGACCGTGGGGTTAAGTGGCTTTTTATTCTCATC
The DNA here is from genome assembly GCA_011762715.2 of Neuroterus valhalla. NCBI lineage: Eukaryota > Metazoa > Arthropoda > Insecta > Hymenoptera > Cynipidae > Neuroterus > Neuroterus valhalla. The sequence continues at coordinate 11,340 of WSXT02080254.1, forward strand.
GGCCGCCTACGGTCACAACATTATGTGACAGTCGAACATCTCCTCTAAGCGAATGCATGTCCTGCTTCTCGCGTTTGATTTCAAATCAATCTTTTCTTCACACATTCCTGATTTACGATCCGCAGGCTTCAAGTTCGAAATTTACTAATTTCTTTCGAATGCTGTTCACTCAGGCCTGGAATTATGGAAATATTTTACCAAACTGAAATTGAAGAATACTTTTCCATATTCTGTTACACCTGTTCATTCTATGAAATTACTGAAGTGTTCACCTGTTCCAACTGAAAATTACTATTGAATTCTTACTGTGTGTGGTACGAAATTATTCTATAGTATTTTACCTGATACAAAAAACAAATATTTTCAATCATATTTGTTCCTGTTACAAAATTACTCTTGTACTCACCTGTTCCAGCAAGAACTCATAATTACTTTCGTATTTTACACGTTTCTGTTGCAAAACTATTATTGCGATCTGACCGCTAAATATGATAAATTACTTTCGAAATTCATTCGCTCTTGTTAAAAAATTATATCGGTACTTTCAAGTTCCAAATAGAAATAACTTATACATCCTAACTATTCCTGATACAGTATAACTACACGAACCTGTTCCAGGTAGAAACTACTCCTGCATTTCCTCTATTTCTGATACAAACTTGATATTGTATTTTACCTGCTCTGACCTGATAACTTTTTCCAGAATCAACCTGCTCCTGTTATAAAATGAATATGTCGCTAACCTGTTTGAATTAGGAATTTACTTCTGTATTCTGATTCTCCCTAGCGCATAATTCCTAGAGTACTTCAACCTGTCTTGAATAGGAAACAATTTCAAATTCCACCTATTCCTGTAACAAAAAAATACTGAAGTAATCAACCATTCCAACAATGTATTTGTTACATACCTGTTTGATTCACGAAATCACTTCGGTATTCTGATTCTCCCAAGCGCATTATATCCACAGTACTTCAACCTGTCCTAAACAAGAATAAATTTTGAATCCCACCTATTCCTGTAACACAAATACTAAAGTAATCCACCGTTCCATCTTTGTGTTTCTGATACTTCCTAGTTCATTATTCCTACATTACTTCAACCTATCTTGAACAAGAATTAAATTCCAATTCCACCTATTTCTTTTACAAAATTACTGAAGCAATCAACCGTTCTAGATATGTATTTGTTACTTACCTGTTCAATTCACGAAATTCCTTATGTATTCTAACTCTCCTTCGCGCGAAATTCCTACAGTACTTTAACCTACCTTTACCAAGAATTAATTTCAAATCGCACCTATTCCTGTAACAAAAACACTAAAGTAATCAACCGTTTCATCTTTGTACTTATTACTCACTCGCTCGATTTTTCAAATTACTCCTGTAATCTGATTCTTCCTAGCGTGATTTTCTTACAATACTTCAAATTATCTTGAACAACAATTCATTCCGAATTCCACCTATTCCTGTAACAAAAATACCAAATTAATCAATCGTTCAGCTGTGTATTTGTTACTCATTTGTTCGATTTAGGAAATTACTTCTGTATTCTGATTCTTCCTAGCGTGATATTCTCAGAATACTCCAACCTATACCCTAAACAACAATTCATCCCGAATTCCACCTATTGTAACAAAAATACTAAATTATTCAACCGTTCCGCTATGTATTTGTTACTCATTTGTTGACTTTGAGAAATTACTTCTGTATTCTGATTCTTCCTAGCGTGATATTCTTAGAATACTTCAACCTATCTTGAACAACAGTTCATTCCGAATTCCACCTATTCCTGTAACAAAAACACTAAAGCAGTCAACCGTTTCATCTTTGTATTTGTTACTCACTTGCTCGATTTTTCAAATTACTCCTGTATTCTGATTCTTCCTAGCATGATATTCTTACAATATTTCAACCTATCTTGAACAACAATTCGTTCAGAATTCCACCTATTCCTGTAACAAAAATACCAAAGTATTCAACCGTTACAGCTATGTAATTGTTACTTACCTGTTCGATTTTTGAAATTACTCCTGTATTCTGATTCTTCCCAGCGTGATATTTTCAGAATCCTTCAACCTATCTTTAACAACAATTCATTCCGATTTTGCACCTATCGCTGTAACAAAAATACCAAATTAATCAATCGTTCCAGCTATGTGTTCGTTACTCATTTGTTCGATTTGGGAAACAACTCCTGTGATCTGATTCTTCCTAGAGTGATATTTTCAGAATACTCCAACCTATCTCAAACAAAAATTCATTCCGAATTCCACCTTTTCCTGTAACAAGAATACTAAATCGATCAACCGTTGCAGCTATGTATTTGTTACTCATTTGTTCGATTTGAGTAATTACTTCTGTATTCTGATTCTTCCTAGCGTGATATTCTTAGAATACTGCAACCTATCTTAAACAACAATTCATTCCGAATTCCACCTTTTCCTGTAACAAAAACACTAAAGTAATCAACCATTTCATCTTTGTATTTGTTACTCACTTGCTCGATTTTTCAAGTTACTCCTGTATTGTGATTCTTCCTAGCGCGATATTCTCACAATACTTCAACCTATCTTGTACAACAATTCATTCCGAATTCCACCTATTCCTGTAACAGAAATACTAAAGTAATCAACCGTTACAGCTATGTATTTGTTACTTGACTGTTCGATTTTTGAAATTACGCCTGTATTCTGATTCTTCCTAGCGTGATATTTTCAGAAAACTTTAACCTATCTTCAACAACAATTCATTCCGAATTCCACCTATTCCTGTACCAAAAATACTAAATTATTCAACCATTACAGCTATGTATTCGTTACTCATTTGTTCAATCTGATAAATTACTTCTGTATTCTGATTCTTCCTAGCGTGATATTCTTAGAATACTTCAACCTATCTTCAACAACCATTCATTCCGAATCCCACCTATTCCTGTAACAAAAATTCTAAGTTAATCAACCGTTACAGTTATGTATTTGTTACTCATCTGTTCGATTTGGGAAATCACTTCTGTATTCTGATTCTTCCTAGCGTGATATTCTTAGAATACTTCAACCTATCTTAAACAACAATTCATTTTAGATTCCACCTATTCCTGTAACAAAAATATTAAATTAGGCAACCGTTCCAGCTATGTATTTGTTACTCATTTGTTCGATTTGAGTAATTACTTCTGTATTCTGATTCTTCCTAGCGTGATATTCTTAGAATACTTCAACCTATCTTAAACAACAATTCATTCCAAATTCCACTTATTCCTGTTACAAAACACTAAAGTAATCAACCGTTACAGCTATGTATTTGTTACTTACCTGTTCGATTTTTGAAATTCCTTCTGTATTCTGTTTCTTCCCAGCGTGATATTTTCAGAATACTTTAACCTATCTTTGACAACAATTCATTCCGAATTCGACCTTTTCCTGTAACAAAAGTACCAAATTATTCAATCGTTCCAGCTATTTATTTGTTACTCATCCGTTCGATTTGAGTAATTACTTCTGTATTCTGATTCTTTCTAGCGTGATATTCTTAGAATACTTCAACCTATACTAAACAACAATTCATTCCAAATTGCACCTATCCTGTAACAAAAACACTAAAGTACTCAACCGTTTCATCTTTGTATTTGTTACTCACTTGCTCGATTTTTCAAATTACTCCTGTATTGTGATTCTTCCTAGCGTGATATTCTCACAATACTTCAACCTATCTTGAACAACAATTCATTCCGAATTCCACCTATTCCTGTAAGAGAAATACTAAAGTAATCAACCGTTACAGCTATGTATTTGTTACTTACCTTTTCGATTTTTGAAATTACGCCTGTATTCTGATTCTTCCTAGCGTGATATTTTCAGGATACTTCAACCTATCTTCAACAACAATTCATTCTGAATTCCACCTATTCCTGTAACAAAAATACTAAATTATTCAACCATTACAGCTATGTATTCGTTACTCATTTGTTCAATCTGATAAATTACTTCTGTATTCTGATTCTTCCTAGCGTGATATTCTTAGAATACTTCAACCTATCTTCAACAACCATTCATTCCGAATCCCACCTATTCCTGTAACAAAAATATTAAATAAGGCAACCGTTCCAGCTATGTATTTGTTACTCATTTGTTCGTATTGAGAAATTACTTCTGTATTCTGATTCTTCCTAGCGTGATATTCTCAGAATACTTCAACCTATCTTGAACAACAACTCGTTCCGGATTTCACCTAATCCTATAACAAAAATACTAAAGTAATCAACCGTTACAGCTATTTATTTGTTACTTACCTGTTCGATTTTTGAAATTACTTCTGTATTCTAATTCTTCCAAGCGTGATATTTTCAGAATACTTCAACTTATCCTCAACAACAATTCATTCCGAATCCCACCTTTTCCTGTAACAAAAATACTAAATTATTCAATCGTTCCAGCTATTTATTTGTTACTCATCCGTTCGATTTGGAAAATTACTTCTGTATTCTGATTCTTCCTAGAGTGATATTCTTAGAATACTTCAACCTATCTTGAACAACAATTCATTCCGAATTCCACCTACTCCTGTAACAAAAATACTAAATTAATCAACCGTTACAGCTATGTATTCGTTACTCATTTGTTCTATTTTTGAAATTACGTCTGTATTCTGATTCTTCCTAGCGTGATATTCTTAGAATACTGCAACCTATCTTAAACAACAATTCATTCCGAATTCCACCTTTTCCTGTAACAAAAACACTAAAGTAATTAACCGTTTCATCTTTGTATTTGTTACTCACTTGCTCGATTTTTCAAAGTACTCCTGTGTTCTGATTCTTTCTAGCGTGATATTCTCACAATACTTCAACCTATCTTGAATAATAATTCATTCCGAATCCCACCTGTTCCTGTAACAAAGATACTAAATCAATTAACCGTTAATTATTTATTAATTATTCTTAAATGAATTATTAATTGAATTATTAGTTAATTATTAATGTATTTGTTACTCATTTGTTCGATTTGAGAAATTACTTCTGTATTCTGATTCTTCCTATCTCATCATTCCTACATTACTCTAACCTGTGTTGAACAAGAATTTATTTCGAATTCCACTTATTTCTGCTACAAAAATACTAGAGCAATCAACTGTTCCAACTTTGTGTTTGTTACTAACCTGCTCGATTTAAGAAATGACTCCTGTATCCTGATTCTTCCTGGCTTATAATTCCTACATTACTTTAACCTGTCTTGAACAAGAATCAATTTTGAATTCCACCTGTTCCTCAAAAAAAATTATTTTTGTAATCAACTGGTCCAACTATATATTATTTTGAAATCTGCCTAAACTTGATATACAAGTATAATCCTACTCTATCTTTTTTAACCAAGAATTCCTCCCATATTCCGAATAAATAATTGAAATGAAAATATTTGGTATGTGCTTACAGAGTTTTCGTAAACCTAACTACATTACGAGAGCGACGTCCAGTATTATCTAATTTTCCGCCAAAAAATATCACGCAAAAACACGCTTTTGCTCTGCTGCCGGACAAAATATTATGTGAACCTCGAGCAAAACGGTCGCTTGCGCCTTGTTTGAATATAAGAACCTCGGCTTCGCCTCGGGGTTCAAGATAACAACAGAAGATTTAACTGTTCAAACCAAAAACTCTTCTTGAGTTTACCTGTTCTCGTCAAACTTTTGATATTTTATTATTTCACTAACTGTTTCTGATGCAAAACAAATATGTAGTGTTTGAGCTGATTCAACTAAACAACCTTTTTTTCTAATTGGTCTATTCCTGTTACGAACACAAGTTAAGAATTCAAACTGTTCCAACGGGAAAGTGCTTTTATTTTCATTCTGCTTCTGGTACCAGATATATTATTGTATTTCACTTTCTCTAGCAATAAAATAATTTTTGTATTTCACTTGTGTCTGTGTCCAAATAAATATATCCCGTACCTGTTTAAACTAAATATCATTTTTGTATTCTTTCTTTTCTGGCACAGAACAATTGAAGAGTATTTCACCTTTTTGAACTTAACAACTTTTTTTTATGCTACATATTCTTGTTACGAAATTACTATAATAATTAACTGTTTCCGCTCGAAACTACTTTTGTATTCTCTTAATTCCTGTGACAAAATAATTTTATTCATAGCAGCTGCGCTGTTCCAACTGGAAAATACTTTTGTATTCCACCTGTTTCTGGTACAAAATTAGTATTATTGTATTTCACCTGCTCCAGCGAAGAAATTATTCTTGAACCCTACCTATTATATAATATAGTCCTTACCCAGTTAGAATAAATAGCTCTTTTCATTAAAGCTTTGCTTCTTTCATTTAGAACGATTGCAGAGTACTTCACCTGATTCAACCAAACAGCTATTCCTGATTCCCCTTGTCCCAGTTAAGAAATTACTATTTGAATCACCTGCTCCTAAAAGAACCTTATTCTGCATATTCCTAATTTCCGTTACAAAATAACTATACTCAAAGCGTCTGAGCTGTTCTAACTGAAAAGTACTTTTGTGTTCCACCTGTTTCTGGTAATATTTTATTATTGTATTTTACCTGCTCGATCGCAAAAATATTTCTGAGTCCCATCTACTCCTATCACGAAGTTTATATAGTCCTTACCCATTTGAAATGATTGCTATTTTTCATTTCAACTTTGTCTGGTTCAAAACAATTATAAAGTACCTTACCTGGTTCATCCAAACAGTTAGTCCTGATCCCCTCGGTCCCGGTTACGGAATTACTATTTTAATCACCTGTTCCTGAAAGAAGCTGCTTCTGCATGCTCTTATTTTCCGTTACAAAATAACTATATCCATAGCATCGAAGCTGTTCTAACTGAAAAGTACTTTTGTACTTCACCTGTTTATGGTAATATTTTATTATTGTATTTTACCTGCTCGATCGGAAAATTATTTCTGAACCCCATCTATTCCTATCACCAAGTTTATATAGTCCTCAGCCATTTAAAATGAATAGCCCTTTTTTATTTCAATATTTTCTGGCACAAAACAATTATAAAGTACTTCACCTGATTCAACCAAACAGCTATTCCTGATTTCCGTTATCCCAGTTAAGAAATTATCATTTTAATCACCTGTTCCCAAAAGAAACCTATTCTGCATATTTCTAATTCCCGTTACGAATAACTATACTCATAGTATCTAAACTGTTCTGACTGAAAAATACTTTTGTATTCCACCTGTTTCTGGTAATATTTTATTATTGTATTTTACCTGCTCGATCGCAAAATTATTTCTGAACCCCATCTATTCCTATCACGAAGTTTATATAGTCCTTACCCATTTAAAATGATTGGTATTCTTCATTTCAACTTTTTCTGGTACAAAACAATTATAGAGTACTTTACCTGATTCAACCAAACAGTTAGTCCTGATCCTCTCTGTCCCGGTTACGG
>WSXT02080255.1:0-12030 GCA_011762715.2 Neuroterus valhalla
AAATTTTGAGGAATAATAAGTGAAATAGAAAGTAAAAGTTAGAAAAACTGAAAATTGGATGCTGTGTAAACATCTTCCTTTTCCTAATTATTTCAAAAACAACAAAAGTTACAACTTTTTTCTAATAAAGTGTTATATCTAAAAAAGTTTTCTTAAGATTCCTGTGATAATTTGAAATGTAGAAATTTCAGAATTTTTAAATAGATAAAAAATATTTTTGAGAATAAAAACATTTCCGAAAATGTATAAAATATTCCCTCCTGGATTTCCTGAAGTTTGGAAGATCAATGTAACTACAATTGTTCCTGAGATTTTGTAAATTTTTACAAAATATTGAAATTTTTTTTCTACAGTTTTCCGGATTCATTCTCGACGTAACTGAAATTTTCAAATATATTTTTCAACTTCCCTTAAAATCGTAGAAAATTATATTAATAATATAAAAATATAATGATAATACTTATTATCCTATTTCTCATATTTCAGAATTTCTTCCTAGCTAGAATGCGAGTGTCGAAAACTCAACAAATGAATAGTTATGCGGAGTGTGTATTCTATATAAAAAATTTATTTTCTCCGTCAAATATGAAAACTTTATCTTTGAAGGTGATAATTCCTATCTTTAATAAAGACGTTTTTCCAATACTATGTATATTGTACTATTTTATTTAAATATGTCAAATAGGTTACTATTAGAAGATATGTTTGATTAGTAATCTTATATAATTTACTCTCCTTCAAGTTTTTTGAATTATTATAATAATAATTTTACAGATTGTTTTTCTCGAAATTATCTACGTTTTTGACATCAAACTTCATTTACCCGTATGCACAAGGTTCATATCTCAGGAGGATTTCTTCCGGTTTTTTTTTATAGCTGAAACATTAATTTTTTTATTGCAATCTGCAGTCGAGCCTGCTCCAATTTTAGGCTAATGACATTTTGAGATTGTCAACTTCAACATCCACTTCATCTGACGTGGATAAGTTTTTATACTGAGAGACCTCCACATATTCCGTTTTAATAATTTTGAAATATTTTCGAAATTTTTCAGAAAAATTCGTGTTAATTAAAAAGACGTGCAGGAATTTTAGTAGTTTTTCAGCACAAAAATCCAAAAGGAAATGTGGACTTGAAGTACTTAAGGATCAAGTGAACAACATTGTTTGTTCATTTCTTGCTAATCTAGAAACAGAGCCGAAATATAATGGTAAATTATATTGAAAATAATGCAATCATAAAGGAAAATTACAATGCATATTCAGTGCATGTTTTCACCTGTAACGGAAGAATATTTCTAGATAAAATGGGATTGGGAACTTTAAATTATAAGGAAAGGTTCTAGACTTCTAGGTACTCAGGTAGTTGAAACTCGTCGCCGTTCCCCTTCCTCTGTTGTTCCGTAGGAAGCCACCATCTGGCTGTCCAGTCTCAAAATCCCGAGACGATCCGAGCGATATATCGGTTCTCCGATACCGAAACGATACGAGACAAAACCGAAACTAAAGTCTTCGAAACTGATATCGACACGAGGAAAAAACCGAGATTTTTCTATACGATATTGCGACATTCTCGAAACGAACGTCATCACTACTGAAAAAAGCTTTCACGAAGAGAAAAATAGTCGTTTGCGTGGAAATAGTATGTTGCATTACTAGGTGTGAAACACAACGATTGCAACGAGTGTGAAGTTAGCTGCTCTATCTCTCTCGGAACGACGATCTAAGAGAGAGAGAGAGTCGACTAGTTTCAGCTCTAGGGTTGAAACTTCGGAAGTTTCAACCCTAGATTTGGAGCTTTGCGTTTCAGCACGCTCTACGAGCACTGAAAATCGAGTTTTCAATAGAGGCGTTATGAAAAACAATAAACAGAGTATTGAGAATGCTATACTGGTGAAAGATTATGTTATCACGGATAGGCGAACAATGGCAAAAGAAGATTTATGATTCATTTTCAGTTGCATTATCAAAGCCGTGAAGCCAGATCAAAGGGATATCCTTTGTCAAACGTGGCCCAGTTACATGACTCAGTTCGTCCATACACCAATACAAAATACTACGACTTGGAAATGGCGTTTGAAGTTTGGACAGAAAATATCAAAAATGGCAGTGGACGGTGAATATGGGTTTTTCGCGGATGTGGCGGTCGTCTTTTTCGTCAGAAAGAAGGAAATGATGAAGAAGCCGGAGCGAGGGTTGCAAAACGATAGCGAGGTTTATACGGTTTATGGTCTCACCCTTTGGTTGTTATAAGTCTGTGTCTATCCGCCCTTGTTTGCCTTCTCTCCCTATATTTTCTTCTCTCTTTCTCATAATAAACTACGCACTTCATTTTTCTCCCTCAGCTTCCAGCTCACCTTCTCTCACCCTCGATCCCTTAGCTTAGAGCGTATCCTTTAGGCAAAAAATAAGGGTCCTGATTGATCCCGGAAAATTATATGTAACACCATACGGGATATTGCTTATAACCGAAAACGTTCGCAATATTCCTCTTCAAGCTATTTCTGGTAAAGAATGACCCAAATCAATCCTCAGATGTGTAAAAAAGGCAAAAAAGAATGTCGGGATCTTGTCGATTATTGATAAGGATAGGTGCTGAGTGTTTCCAGCCTGAAAATTTAGGGCACAATTTATGGCTCCTCTAATTTTGATGGTGTATGATAAGCTATTTTTTGGTTCAAGCTGGACCGACATAGTCCAGGTAGGGAGAGTGTAAACGATGCTTTTTGTTCGAAAGGCAATTTCAGGTATAAGGGCGAAAGATGAACCATAAAGATACACGAAACTGAGAATCGGCGTCTAACATAAAAAATGAAGTGCTCCTGAAAAGTGTATAAACTCTAAAGTCTTAAAGAAAATATTTAGGGACTAGCTTTCTTGTATTCTTTGTGTATACCTTTTATCTTCTCCAAATAAGAGCCTTTATCCCTTGGACAAATAATACCTATCCAAGAGTAAACTTGAGGGCTTTCAAAAGTAATTTTTTTAAGTGAAATAAATATTTTTGAAACTTCAGCATGGTTGGTTAATATTTTTCTTGTTTTTCTTCCTCACTGTAATTCTTAGGAATACTCCTCTTTTTCCGCGAGGGGTTATAAATGGTATCTCTGAATGTAAGGATATTCTCTCTAAACAGAGTGAAATCTTCATAACTTTACGCAACAGTCACTATGATTGCGAATTCACCCCCACATACATACATAAACGGAACTCCTGTCAGATAGTAAGAAGTTGTAAATCCTTATATTATACAGGGCTATCCGTTTTCCCAAAGAAAAAATAGAATGCGGGCAGGTTCTCACGGCAAGGAGTAAATCAGTGGCGAAGAATCCTCGTTTACAATTCCGACAACGCAAGAAGTGGATAGCTTAGTTTTTATTAAATAAGAACGATACGATTTAATTACCGTCCTTACTCTTGTTGACGTCAACTGCCCTGAAAGCTGAAACTCTAATCTGGATGCTTGAGGAAATAATGCAGCAAAACACCCATTGTATCCTATAGACAGTTGGTTCCCAACTTGACTCAGCGGGCAAAATGTGAAACTGCGGCGCTGATTGCTTTTTGGCAAATTTTTCATTGGAATTTGAATTTGTGTGAATCAAAGTGTATTTAGGGTCACCAACTCTGTGAGTAGCTCGGCCCGGAGATATGCGTTGACCCGGGGGGGGGGGGGGGGGGGGGGCAAGGCAAGAAAAGGAACTTTGAAAAAATTTAACAAATATTTTTCCGAAAATTTGCCGTAGTTTTATACAATATTTATTAATAACGCAAATATCTTTGCATAAAAATTAACCACTACCAAGCTGGTGGTGAAACCCGGAGAAAAAAGTTCTCACACGGAGACCCGGAGGCCGATCCTAGAACCCGTAGTCTCCGGGTAAAACCCGGAGAGTTGGTAACCCTAAGTGTATTGCACAAATAGTGATCACAGTGATCATAATATGTTACAAGAATCAAAAGTGTAAACTATGGGACGTCATCGTTGCATTGTATTAAATTGCAAATCAAATCAAAAACAGAAGGCCGAAAAAGCAAGGAATTCAGATACTCAGAGTGACGACTCGACCGAGAAACCGGGAAATGACCGTAAAAATCATTGACCGGGAAAAACCCCGGAACTGACCAGGAATCCAATAAAAAACTAGGAAATTACTTGACTCAACCCAGAAAATTAAGAGTTCCACCGTAAAATTACGAATTATCTTGTTGAAAATCAAAAAGAGATCTTATCATTCCATTGAAAGAATGCACATTCCTTTAGCCTGATTCTAAAAGTTTTTGAATATGTCTATACTTTATAAGAGACATAATTTTTATTTTTTTCCATTATAGGAAAAACCTTTTGCAAATGTATTACTCTGTGAGTTTTTTTAACTTCTCTTCTTAATTTTCAATAAATAAATTTCTTCAAGCAGTTTTTAGAGTAGAAATAGTATTTCGCAGAAGAAATATTTCTAAATTATAATAGAAAACTTATTTATATTGTTCATTGCGATTAAATCCTTTTTTAGTTGAAAAATCAACCACTTGGTTGAATGTTAAACTCTTTTGTTGGAAATTAAATTTTGTTGTTAAGGGTGCGCTATTTTAATACAAAATTTATTTCTGGTTGAAAGTGTAACTATTTCGTTGAGAATTTTGTATTCTTTTTGGGGAAAATTCGTCTTTTTTGTCGAAAATTAATCTTTATCGTTGAAAATTAATCTTTTTCGAATAAAATACATCTATTCCACTTAATGATTAATAATTTTACGTGTAAATTCATCAGTCTGGTTGAAAATAATTTCATCAATTGAAAATTCAACAATTTGAATGAAAATTTGATTAAGAAATCTATTTTTTGGTGGAAATTTTTTTTTCTTCGAAAGTTAATTCTCTTGTATAAAAATTCTTCTTTACGGTGAACAATTCAAGTTATACAGTTAAATATTTTTCATTTTAGTCGAAACGACATCTTGTTGAAATCACCTATGTTTGGTTAAAACATTAATTTTTCAAATCAAATTGCTACTTTTCCATTTCTGGTTGAAGATGATTATTTTTATATTTCAAAATTCAACCATTTTGTTAAAAAATTGTATTTTGGTAGAAAATTTATATCTAGTCAAAATTTTAACTATCTCAGTTGAAAATTTGTCTTATGATCTGAAATTCAACTAATAAAATTGAAAATTACCCATTTTTTTGAAAATTCATTATTTTTTTTGAAAATGTAAGAACTAGTTTGAAAATTAGGTTTTCTTTTCTTGAAAGTTAGTTTTTTTTGTAACAAGCAATTTTTTAAACTGAAAATCCAACTTATCCAAATTGAAAATTTCATAGTTGTAGTTGAAAATTCATTTGTTTAGTAGAACATCCATTTTTTCCAGCATTCAAATTTTGGTTTCTGTTTGATAATTCAACTCTTTTAGTTGAAGATTCTTTTATTTGGTTGAAAACTCTCTTGTTTGGTTTGAAATCGGTTTTTCAAACTAAAAAAGTTATCGCTCCATTCTTGGTTGAAAAAAATTATTTTTTCACTTTGAGATTCAACTATTTTGTTGAAGGTTGTATGTTTTGGTAGAAAATTAATCTTTTTATTTGAAAATTATTCTCCTCGTTTGAATATTCACACCCATGGCTAAAAATTAAAGTGCTTTTGTTAATTTTTTATCATTTTATAGTTGAAAATTCATCTTTCTGGTTGGAAATTTAACTGTTCCAGTGGAAGATTCATAATGATCTTTGGAAATTCATCGCTTTGGCTGGAAAATTAGCTATCTTTTTTTAAATCAGTTTTTTTTTGTTATCGTTGATTGATTTTTGTCAATTGTCAGTTGAATTGTTCCAATTTTTGTAAAGAAATTATATGATTCTGTGGAAATTTTTAGTATTCTTTTCAAAATTAATTGATTTTGCAATGTTTGATCTGTTGTTTTGAAGAATGCTTAGAATGAACGTTACGAATTAAAAGAAATCTTTGGCTTTTCGCGACAAACATGAAATGTTGGCCGGGAAAAACCGGGAAATGACAAAGATAAGGAAGAGATTAATTTTTTTACTGTTCCGGAAAAATTGTGCTCTTTTGTGACAAAAAGGAATAAATCGGGGAAATTTCTAAGTAAAATAGTTATTGAATTCTGATAAAATTAGAAGATATCGTTTGATTCTTATTTGGTATTCAAATCAACAATTGGGCGAAAGGCGATCAGCACCGCAGATTCACATTTCTTCCGCAGTGACAATAAGCTGGGAACTATAATCATAATAATCGTAACAGCCTCCTGCAAATAACGTAGCGAAAACCCAAATTATGAGAGAAAATGGATAAATTCAACTCAAAAAGGAAGTACATGGTATGAACAATTTATTTTCCTGCAATCTTTGCTTCTAAGCTTCTCATAAAGGACTTGCAGTAATCCAATTATACTGAGCAAACAAAATATTCTCCCTGATATTTTGAACTCTAGGTCTTTGTGCTTGGAAGCTTAATTCAATTTTGTTTAATGCGAGGTCCAATTATTTCTGCTTACGTTCACCATCGATCGTCATCATAAAGAGCACAACACAGTTTCTCTCTTTTTATACCTTTTATCGACTATTTACACTATAATCGCCAGTTAGGAGGTAAGCTTCGCAGAGGCATTGCACGATTTTCCATCTTCGGACCATATTCTCCAGTCGTGCCCCGATAAGTCGTAAACGTACGACTTTTGAACTTTCCGTTAATCGCGACTTAGAGAAAGGGAGGACTCGAACTGGTGTAGTTGGAAGTACGGAAATTATAATACAGTAAGTTATGGTCTTGGCGAACTTAAACCCATTTATGGCCACTATTACTTTTAAAGTACAAATGATTTTCGAAAATACGAAACGTAATTTTCGCACTGAAAGCTGCTTAAGTGGTTTACGGTCGGATAAGAATTGAAGACTTTTGTTACAGCTATTGAGGAAGCAAAAATACTCGGCCAAAGTTGAGAAAAACTTTACGAAAGAGTTTTCTGAATTTATTGGAGTTTAAAATATTTCATTAATTGTTTCCAACTTTCCGCGAACCTATTTTTTCTTTGAAATCTTTTTTTTCTATAGAAAGTAAAACGGAGAATGCTCTACATTCAAACTTGTCCAAGTTCTGCTTCGAGAAAAAGAAGAAAGAGAGTCGGAAGTTGTTTCTAACGCAGAGCATCTGACAGTGTCATAATAATTTACTTCACATACTGAAAAAATGGCGAAGGTGTTTTAGCTAGAAATATATTGCGGGAGGGATATATTTAATCAAAATCAAAAAAATTTACCATTTATAGAGAAGTCTAACCTTAAATAACCGGAATATCAGTTTTATACGCGTGAAAATTAGAATCCCTTTTCAAAATGACCGCCTCCTTGCCATCGTTCGAAACACTAGCACCTGATTGATAATTTGAGAAACCATTGAATGCGCATGCGTTAGAGATGATCGGGTATGCGTCCTGATTGCAATATGCATAAAGTATTTCAGAGAGAATAGTAAGTGTTCTTTTATCAATGTCAATCCCCGTTTAAAACAAATCAAATTAATGAGCATTTTCGTAGGCCGCAAAATACTTTGTGGTTTTTCGCAATTTGGGGGAAAGTCTGCGTTAGAGGTTAGATTGCCAATAAGGCAAATCGGAAATCATCGGAAATGTCACTCTGCTTTTGAATGCTTCATTTGGCCCTGGATTTGGCCTTCATTATACTCAACAAATTTTTAATTTTTGTTTTCCAGGTTAAAGCTGATTTCAATACATTTTATACAGTTCAGAAATTGAAAATTTACAGGAACTGGGGATCAAAACTGCTGCTCTCGAGGATAGTTTAGTTTTATTGGTTATTAGGTGATGTCGAACAGAAGACTATAACTCAAATGAATGTAATTATTTGCATAACAGAATATCTAAATATTCGAACATTCGTGGATTTGGTTCCGAAATATTTTCATTATCATAGACAGAAGTATCTTGGTACGCTAGCTAGAGGCGGATTTGGCAATTTGCCGCCCCTGGGCAAAAATAAAAAATGCCACCTTTTTTCGAACTGACCATAAAAGCGAAGTAATTTATTTAATATTTCATTACGGTGATATATTTATTATCTGAAATTAAGCTTTGGGAAAAGATTTTATTCTCAGAGACCGTATTTTCATCACTATTTTTAAAAATTTTTTCTTTTTTTTTTCGGTAAAAAATTTGCCGCCCCGAGGCAGTGCCCATGTTGCTCCTTAGGTAAATCCACGCCTGAGTAAAAGGGTTACCAGATGGGTCGACCGAAAAACCAGGACACTTGAAAATCTTCATGTAAACTGTTATGTTTTGGAATCTAGTGTATGTTAAACGTTGCTGGAGCATTTTCGAAACCAAAAGGCATACGTTCAAACTCATAGTGACCATAGTGGCGTTCCTCAATATAGTTATTATTGTTTTCCTTACATGGTTGTTATTGTTATTTCTGTTTTTTTTTATTTCCATTTTTTTATTATTTCGCTTGGATTATTGTTTATAGATACGATTGCTTGTTAAACAGGAGTTTCATGAATTCCTGTGAAACTCTATATTTACTCTTCTTAATTTCTGTTTTCTAAATCGTATCACTTTAAAAATAATAACAATAGACATTAAGTGTCTCGACTCATGAGTTTTGACCAGAACGAAATATGCATATTTTTGCAAATCCATTTTTAATGTTTACCAAATAATCGTTAACGCATATTTAAGAGATGGTGTTAAGTGTTACAACTAATTGATCGATAACTATAGACGACCGTTTAGTGTGCCAACATTGGTTTCTCTAAAAACCAGGACATTCTGAGGTTTCAAGAAAAAAACAGGGCACCAGGACAGTTAAGGCTAAAACAGAACATGTCCCGGAAAATCAAGACATCTGGTAACCCTAGCTAGTAATTTATAAGCACTTCAGCCAGAAACCACAGCAAGAAAGACTGTCAAGTTTAGTTATATTCTTCACCTTTTCACATATTTTAGGTTATGTACCTAAATTTTTCCCGCCAGAAAATTCGTGCAACACAGCCAACTATTAAGGAATGCAAAATCCAGGAATAATTTTTAGATGGGATAGCATGAATTCTTGGTGATACACCTAAATATTTTCTTAAGGGCAGAAGTATTACGAACTTTGTTCCTTGGCGTCAGCGGAAACTGGCCTGGAGAAGCAGGTGTGAAGAGTTCTGTCAGATCATTTCAAAATAAATTTTGTTCTCCCGGTGGCCAGGAAGTCACCAGACAACACGTGCAGCTAAATTAAATAATATTATATCCCCGCGTATAACAATGGACTGGGAGGATAAAGCGTAATGTTATTCGGTGTTTTGCGTCGGGATGTCTAAATCCGGTTACCGGAAAAAGGAATTAAGCGAAAAGAGAAGAGACCGTGCGAGGAATCCAGTGCACGTGCATGATCGTGCACTCGACGCTGCAGGTGTCCGTAAATAAAACGCGGGTAGAGTTTCTGCAACAACGGGCGGCACCGGTCGGTTACTGGGCTCTTTGCGGGCACAAAGTTTTTAATCCTTGAAACGTTAAAAATAGTCTGCTTGTACCATCACCCATGTGGACTCGCCGTGCGCTAATCTTCCCGGACTTTTCGTGTTGCTTTGGCTTTTTCTTTTCTTTTCCACCTTCTTTTCTCTTCTTCATTGAAAGCCCAGTAAATTTTTAATCATCCTAAGTCCCGTCTCTATAAAGCCATTCCAAATGAGAACGCCCTTTTTAGCAGGCAAAATCCCTAAACTTGTAATTGATATCGTCCGGATCTGGTCTTTGCCCTAAGCAAATCCCAGGAGAACCATATGCACACATTTTTGGAAGCTTCCGACAGAATCCACAATAAGTTGTGAGATCAATGTACTTTTTAAGGAAAGCAGATGCTCAAGAGAACTTTAGAGATAACAGATGCTTACAACAAGTAATTGATTTATTCTCCCAAGAGAGTAAATACGGGAAACTAATCAAGTAAGTAAGTAACGATACAAAGAGTAAATAAGTTTCGAATGCTTTATTGAATTTGTCGTTTGAACCACTTTCCTTTCGACATAGATAGTAGCGCCGAGAGTCCAGTTTACGTATCCCATTGAGAGTTTCTAAACGCTTGCCAATTCCGAGGACAGTTGTTCTCCAAGTGCAATGCGAGAGAAAAGCGGAAGAGAAATACTTTCACGGTCCTGCTCTTCCAGTTTCCAGTTTTCACCAATTCATACCGAGCCTGTCGTCTCCTCGTTTTTCTTTACCCGTGCCAGTACAAATAACACAATTTGCCAGAACATGCATAATGCATGAAAATGGCACCCGAGTGGCTAGGCCACCGTGACTTCTTGTCTATAATAGAATCTGCGCCATTCACCCGATTCCAGAGTCATAAAGCGAACAAGTCGGTGGGTATATAAGGTATATAATAATAACAAGGCGAGGCATTCAATTTACAAACGCAGCCCTCATCTCCTTTTCCTTTGCAAACAGAGCCGAGGAGCTTTAGTTGTGTGCCAGTTGCTGTGGATGTAGCCTGTATAGGGCGTATATCCTGTGGAAGGCAGAATGTAGATCAAGAACCCAGAAACCCATCCCTGTTTGCACATCTTTCGTCTCTTCGAAAACGTGGCTAACCACTCCTTGCTGCTGCAGCATGTATGCACTCGATCAACGACTCGACCCTTCACCATATACTCAACACCCCCTCCCTGCACACCTTAGACTCTACTCAGTCAATCCTTCGTCTCTTGCTTGAAATATCGTTCGAGGTCTACCCTGAAATACAAATCCCATGGAAGTCACAACAGCGTTCCTGGAATATTGCTACCATTTTATATTTGGTCAGTGTATTGGATGACGTATTGAAGAAAGCACTCATATAGTCCATTCATCCTCGGTATATCAAGTATTTTCAATGGGGAATACATGAGGGGGATTGCATTTCAAAGCTTGGGATTTGCATGATGTATATTGCTAACGTCTTTTGATTCTCTGGAGATACAGGCAAACTTTGAAGACACCTAAAGCCTTTCACTGGTAGAAAAAATTCCATCTTTAACAAGAGATACCAATGTGCAGGAGATTCCTCTTAAATAAAAATCCTACCATCTGCTATTTATCATACAATGAACCCGAATGGCCACTATTCGATTCATCAAATTAGGTAAAGTAATCCTATAATAAAACAAATTGATGTCAACATAAGTTACAGAATCCAATTTCAGAAATAATAAAACACTACAACTGTCTATGTATACAATCTTTTTCTGTAATAATAATAATAAATCATACCTATACCCGATTGCCCTTTCCTATCCGTTATTCCATATTTTATTCTCAAAATTTACACAGAAAACGGAAAAACCTCTTTGACAATGAATGTAAATATTGACATTCTGAAGATGAACGATATTGATGTTTTAAAAGAACCATTCATCTGCGTGAGCAATCTGAATAGATGCATGATTGAGATGGTTTGAAAAAAAATCATCAACAGCGATTGGCTGATGCTGGACACCCGCGGTGTCTTAATTTACAGAAACAAAATTTTCATAAATTCAAGAAACGGAAATACCTATGTTATAAGTGTAAAATTATGAATATTGATGGATAGCTTTTTTCCGTGCATGTATATAATATATATCCTCATGTTTTCATACACATTATTATAAATAAAAAGGTAACGCTGTCGAAAACGCCTAGTGATTTTCTTGATTTCCTGTTTCTTATTACCAACATTTTTGCATATTCTTGTTTTCTACCTCATAGTTAATGGTGCATGAGACCTATTTCTTCTAAAAACTTTTTCTATTTGAGTACCCTTTAATGAATTATTTTGAACAAATTACATCAGGATACTGTAAGAATATTTCCTGTTCATAAATTCACAATTATAAGGAGGTATCATTTTTCTGAGTTGGGGTATGGCCAACAATAAACAGGTAGATATTTTTACTGGAAAGGGGGTCAGATATAATGAGGAGGAATTCTTTTCCTGTGTTGGGATATGGCTAACAATAAACAGGTAGATATTTTCACTGGAAATGGG
>WSXT02080266.1:0-12030 GCA_011762715.2 Neuroterus valhalla
TGTATGCGCACTAGTAGACGCCGTCGCTTTGACAGGATTCTCCGGAGTGTTTTCATTTCGCGTTTCATAATGCAGTAGCGTGTTGTGCTTTCGTTGATATTTGGCACATTTTCGTTTGCTGAGACACGAATATGGCTTGTGCCCTAGAATAAGACAGTTATAACAACATTGGTTCTTTTGTGCAATTTCTTGCCGCTTCTCAATAGACTGTGCCCGAAATTGTGAACATCTAAATAAAGGATGATTTTCCTTACACAATAGGCACTCAGAATTGGCAGATATAGCATGGCTCCGCACCCACGATGATTTTGTATTTTTAGATTTTTCAGGTGATGAACTTTTTGAAGTCTGAATGGCTTCCAAAACACGAATACGTTCTTTAAAAATGTATCAAGTTCATTATACTTCGGATAATCGGTACGAGAACCCACTAGCATCTCCCATCCCTTTGGAAGGAGAAACGTGGAATTTTTTAACAAGCAAGAAAACGAGTATGTCACTCCAGGAATCCGTCGCTCGATGTAGATTCTTGAGAGCTGCTAAATACTCATTTTTTTTACCGCGTAACTTTCAGAGTTCTACCATCAAATTAGGTGTCACACTCGGAAGACTGATAAATGAATGTAAATGAGCAGAAATCAACGCTCTTTTGTTATCGAATCTGTTCTTTAGCGATTCCCAAGCATTCGAGAAATTTGCATCAGTGATAGCAACATACTTCGATAAATGTTCAGTTTCACCCCTTAATGATGATCCTAAATAATGTAGTGACATTTGACAACGCTTCATTTTCAATAATAAGAGCCTCAAATAAATCCCTAAAATCCTCCCAATCCTGATAATCTCCATTGAATCCTGGCAGAACAATCTGAGGAAGTTTTACAGATAATGACTTATTCTGAAATTATGCGTTTGATTCAAACTTTCATTCAAATTCGGTTCCGGAGTTAACAAATCAATCTGATTAATCAAAAAATAATGTGCACTAAGATAAGCATCTTCAATCGCTAAAAATTTGGACTTTGTGAAATACTCAAGTTTTGCACGATCCTCTGGGGAAGCGGCAGCTTTAATCTGTAGATGAAGATCCTCAAATGACTTCCAGGCGTTGATCGAGAAATCGCTGACAATTCAGAAAACAATGCATCCATTTTGTCCTGAATGATAATTAAAGATCTTGTTAATAATCCTATAAAATTGCAAAAATTAGATCATCTCTTTAACTTCGACGAAGGCAAAGTGTTTATTCCACAGCGGAGAGAAGCGAGTAGTGCGTACTGTTGACCACCTTCATTTCTGTGCAATGATACACTTTTAATAACCCAGATGTTCAATCGAAGGTGAAGCAGCATTAGTAAACAGACTGTGATCAGCAATCGCAGCGAGAGAGCGCACCTGATCCTTTGCGTGAGACAGTAGAGCACCAGAGCATCAATATGTAGACAACGCAGGCCCTCTCCCTCTCACGTGATAAAGAGAGTCAATTTTGACGGGATCCGAATCCGCGTTCTTGATGCATTTTATGTGTTTCAATTAAAAAACTGAGTCAATGATTCGGTTAGGCATTTAAGTGAACATAGTAAAGTTTTTATGAATTCGAAAGTTCCAGGTGAATCGCGGCTAAGACACTTTTTGATAGTCGAACTAAGTCTCTACTTTTGA
The DNA here is from genome assembly GCA_011762715.2 of Neuroterus valhalla. Classification (NCBI taxonomy): domain Eukaryota; kingdom Metazoa; phylum Arthropoda; class Insecta; order Hymenoptera; family Cynipidae; genus Neuroterus; species Neuroterus valhalla. The sequence goes on from WSXT02080266.1 coordinate 1,663, forward strand.
TCATAACGTATTAGAATAAACTTGACGTGGATCATACAATTGTAACTTGTACTGTCCGTACAACCGTCACGTTCCTCGCGATCTTACATACTGACATTTTCGGGAAACTCAATTGGTTTCGACGACGACCTACAAGCATTCTTACACAATCATAATAACCTAATATTCGCACGTTGCAGTGTAATTGTATAATTTGATACATTGGGAATTATTCAGTTATACCGGACGCGCGAAAAACCAGAATTTGCCAAAAAGTTGGGAAAGTTTACAATATCATGATCTACGAGAAATCGGGAAAATCCTAGTACATTTATGAATTACCAAAAATTCCTAGAAATTCAAGGTCTTCAGAAGATTTTTGGGATAAATACGAAACTTTCTGAAAATCCCCAGGAAATTTTCAGTCAATTCAGATTATATACCTCTTGACGAAGCCCACGATGTCAAAACACTGTTTGCGTTGCTATTTCCTCTAGTTACATGAAATGATCTCCAAGAGTTTGTAGAATAAGCCTGGCTAGTGCAGGGCACACAGGCATAGGATATGCAGAGATGTCATTCCTGCCGCATTTTCTGTACTGTCGTTTCCATCCTGTACGTGTAGCCCAGGATGGCTTTTGCCTGTCGGAAACACTGGCTTTGTTCCTAGTTGTTCCCGTGCTTTGTGCGGATCCAGTTTCTGACAGCCATCTCGATGCAGCAGTAAGCTAGTTGCAGGAACGGTTTCAGGCCTTTACAATAATTCGCTTCACCGCTCTTTACCAGCTGTTTCTTTTTTTACTCCTGTTCCGTTATTCTATCCTGTCAGGTGGTTTGATGCGTTTTTACATTTTAGGACCAGCTTTGATGTTATGTCCGATTTTCCATCTGCAGTTTATTACTCTTGGTCATCTGAGCCGATTGTAATCTGCCTATCAGCCGCGTCTTCTTCTATGAATGCCTCAGCGGAGCGGAGGACAGCTAGTGCCTCCGCCTAAGAGAAGATGGCATGTCATGGCATGTCTCTGCATATCCCTGTTCGTGATGACTGTTAAGAAAGGCATAGTAAAGTGGGAACGATCAGTTCTCCAAGTCCATCTGTCTTTTCCTGACAGTCGGCCCATTGCACGAGCCGCTTTAGCGGTTATAGCAACGTAAGGGGGTTCGTCGCAGAACATGTATCCTATAGCCGCCGTAAGCGTACTCCTCATTGATCCCTCCATTGCCCTGAATGTTATCCTTTATAATCGTCGCCGTCTATCTTGCATCGTTTTGAACATTTTCCTTGACCACTTGGCCGCGGCTACTTACAAGAGTCTTGGTTCCAGGCAGCAAAGTTGAGTGAGGCGATTATATTAGACTCTAGGACTCATTCCAGATTTGAATTATTTTTATTAATTTAATTATTTATTTATTTTTATTTCATCCAATTTGAATTCAGATTTAATTCTGTCGGTCTTCTTCTTAGGCTATAGTGGCTTGCCTGTTTTTCGTTCGCCTTGTCAAAATTCTTTTAAACCATTTCTTTCATTATTTGTAAATTCCTAAGTCTGTCTGTCGATTTATCTACATTTTGAAATTCTATATCGCCGCCCTTTTCCATATTTCTTTTGAGGGGCTGAAGGTGTTCTAATTCACGGCCTAGGTTCAGAAACACTGGGGTGAATTCTGTAGAAGAATTTTGAATAGTATTATCGCGAACTGTATATCGTCAATGTGTTCGTCCCATATGTAGTGATTACTATCTCAGTGTGTTTTAACAATTGGTTTAATTGTTCTGTTGTAAAGTTCCGTCTGGTTTGCTTGTGGGTGATATTTAGGCCTTTTTGTGTGTCTACTATTGAATTTTTCGTCTTAAGGTTCTGTTGACGAATTCTTTGCTGCTTTCATTGTGGAGAATCTGCGGTGTTCTCCAATGCGAAATGACACGTTTATGCAATTCTGTTTCTATTGCTATCCCGTTGGCTTCTATGATCGAGATTATTTCTACCCATTTTGTGAAAAGATCTACGAAAACTAAGATGTATTGATTTTCTTTCTTTTTAGAAATCGGTAACGGTCCCATAATATATGCAGCAATCACTTCAACTCGTGCTCAGTGCTTCAGTTTTTGAATTTTTATTGAAAATTGCAGGGAATGTGCTTTGAGATGGCCTTCGATTGACAACGTGATATGGATTTAAAAAAGTTGTTTTCAAAAATTATAATTAATTTTTTTCTGATGCTCGGCGCGAATCGAACACTTGTAACTTCCAGCGTTTCGCTTAGCGAAGGAATTTTGAGCAGGCAAACACTTCTTGCGACAAAAATTCGGAAAAGGGTATTATGAAGTTCTTTGGAAACTTCCAGATCAAGATATTCAATAGTTTAGGAGTAGTTATGATTTTAGTGAACGTCAACTTGGAGTTTTCGAGCTTACTGTGCACTCCGATGTACCATGTTCTCTCGCTAGAGAGTTTCTGCTTATAAAATGATCTAATGAAATTTTTTAGTGAATAACAGTTAAAGAAAAATAATTTAACCAATATTCATGAATTTTATTTCATTTTGAACGTATTTACCCGATTTCTTTAGATTTATATGTAGGATACTTTAATGTACAAGGTCGCTTACATAAATCGTAAGTGACCTTGAACATGAATTTTGAAAACAAACCTATGCACAAATATTTTCTTACAATTAGTCCTCATGTGTTTAAAAAATAAAACAGATCAGTTACTCTTCAACTATGCTCTGAACAGCGAACATTAAATTAAATTTGAGGCCTAATAAGTTGAATATCTCTTGTATTTAGTAATAATCAATCTAGTCACAAATTTTCTATTGTTATTTTGAAATGGAAAATATACCTCTGGCTATTCGAGGTAGAAAACGGAAAAGAGGGGAGAGTACATGGGCGGAAAATGTACGCAAAACTTCTAAGAACAAGGTATGCCTTTTAATAATCTATCGATTTAAACAATAGATGTTTGACGGTTCTATCAAGTGCAAATTTTAAATAAACAGTCAATAAAATTTGTATTTTATCGATTTTGCATGAGATAAATTTTTGTGATATTATATTAATATGTTTCATTAAATACATTTTTCAGACATAGTCATTTTAAAGAATGAATTAATACATACATAAGGAAAATAATATACAAAATTATTGATCGTTTTCTATTTTAAAACTATCAATATTCCAAAGAAATTATTTTGTGCTTAATGAAGTTCAAAAAAATTGAAGATAGAATCTGTAAGTTAGAAATTTACTTGCAGGGAGAAGAATACATTTCGAGATCAAAAAATCCCGAAAATATAATTATGCCAAAGAAACTCTTCATTCCCTTGCAATCTTGTTGCCAAAGGAAATGCTACGAAAGTATTCCAATATCTGCACAAGAAAAGTTGCATTCCGAATTTTGGGGATTGGGAGATTACCATAAGCAATCCATCCTTCTTAGTACTCTGATGAAGTTCAATAATTTAAAAAAAGTTGAGGCTTACAAGGTTTCAAGATTAGTAACCTGGACTTTTGTATTTGCTACTGATGACAGTGTAATCGTTGTATGTAAAAAATGTTTAATGAGTTGTTTGAATTTTTCAGCGGAAAGATTGCGAGTAGGACAGGGAAAAATGTTAAATGATGAAAGTTTAGTCAATTGCAGAGAGATGCATGAAAAGCGTAAAATAAAAGTAACTGATCAAGTGAAAGAATTAATTCAGGAACATTTGTTAAGCATGCCGCATCAAAAATCTCATTATTCGCGAGAATCCACTGAATTAAATCATTTAACGAATCCAGAATTTGATGTAACAAAATTGTATAATGAGTTTTGTGACTACTACATAAGTGTAATGCAGGATCTCGATGATAAAGATTTGATAGATGAGTCCACCTACGCAAAATACTTCAATCGAAACGTGAATTTTACTTTCAGCTTACCACGTACTGACGTGTGCAATACATGTTACGAAAGTGATTTGAAAAACGCAGAATCCCCTCAAATCGCAATTCACAAAGAAGAAGTAGAAGAATATAGAATTTTGAGACATAAGCTGATGTCCGAGGAAGGGGTTCTCTACTGCGAATTTGATTATGCTCAGAATCTTGCGTTACCCGAAATCCCGGCCAATGACCAGTTTTGCAAACGATTGTTGTGGCTTTATTTGTTTAATGTTCATGTTTATGGTTCCGAACAGAGCTATATGTATCCTATCTTAGAGGGAAATGTCAAAAAAGGGGCAAATACTGTATGCAGTTTGCTCCATCATGCAATACAACAAGAATTTGATACTTATCATCACAAAAAGATTGTTCTTTTTTCTGATGCATGTGGTGGACAAAATAAGAAAAACAGAGTATTTGCATATCTTGTTGTTACACTTTCCATGCAATTTGTTGTCGACATTTGGCATGTCTTTCCAGTTCGGGGTCATTCATATTGTCAATGCGATCGGAATTTTGGAATGTATTCGCAGAAAAAGAAGAAGCTAGAACGCATAGAAACTGCAGAAGAGTACAATAAATTAATAAGAAACTCTCGAGATCCTCCGTTCACTATGGTACAGTGTGGTGATAACATTTTGAATGATTATGAGAAATCTTTTAGGAAAACTGTATCGCATCCTAAAGGTATGAAGATAAGTAAAGCTTATGTAATTCACTATCTGCCAAACAGAAATGTTGTCATTTTTGAGAATTACACAGAAACGAATGTCTCCATCTTTGAAACTCAAACGAAAGTGAAACTCGCGGGGTTGGAAAGAAATCCCCCTCCAATGGTTGGTATATCTGAAGCCAATAGAAAGACGTGAAGAGTTTATTGGAATACCTCACGCCAAAGGGACAAGCGTTTTTTAATGAATACTTTGCCTCGATAACGAGCAATAAAACCAAAGACGACTCGATTCTTTCTTCTGATGAAGAATAGAGTGTATACTTTATTTTAAAATACATTGAAAATTTAATAAAATGGGTTCATATATAGTAAAATTAATATGTTCTATTTTTATTCAATAATAGATATAGGTTTCATCAAATTTATAAGCCATACATTGGCGAGACACATCCTGCCGTGCGGCTGTACGCCACGGAGCTTTTGATGCGCTCGAAAACTCCAGCGACAGCGCCGATTTTCTGTAAAATCATAACTGCTCCCAAACTATTGGATATTTTGATCTGAAACTTTCCAAATAACTTCATTATACACTTTTCCGAATTTTTGCCGCAAGAAGTATTTGCCTTCTCAAAATTTCATCGCTAAACGAAACGCTGGAAGTTACAAGTGTTCGATTCGCGCCGGCCACCAGAAAAAAATTAATAATGATTCTTTTAAACAACGGTTCTGAATCTCTACCACATTGTCAATCGAAGAACATCTTAAAGCACATTCCATGAAATTTTCATTGAAAAATTTCAGAAACTGAAGCACTGAGCACAAGTTAAAGTGAAAAACGGATTAAAATCAAGTTTTGCAAAAAAGTCAGTTTTTTGGTTTTATTTCAAAAACTAAAAAAGTTACGACTTTTTAACTACAGGAAAAAAGATGCACAATAAAATTTCACGTCCAGAGGATATCCTTCAAAAATTTTAAATCCGAAATTTGTTTTGAAGCCTTTAGGGGACTATGATCTCGCGCCAGAAAATTCTATACGCCCTTTTACGATCCAGCCGCTCAATTATTATTTTCATTCGTAGAGTGAATATATCGCGGGTCAGATCCAAACTCTGTCATCAAAAGTACATCTTCGCTTGTTTTACGTATTGTATCTATATGAAGTTTTTGTACTCTTCCGTCATCGAGTTGGATCAAGTAATGAAGAGGGCCCAGAATTTCATATATTTTCCCAAACTTCCACTTATCTGTCGTACCGTACTCTCGACACACGACACGATTCCCTATCGAAAACGTTTTCGAAGTCGTATTAACATATACTTTCCCCTTATTATCTTTATTCATTTCAAGCATAAAATCAATCCGCTATCTAATTTGTCTTCCGAACATCGGAACACTTGGTGCTTGGTTTGTCGTGCCATGAGAAGTTTTACGGTATTGTAAAAGTAAGTCGCATAAGGCTTTATGTTTTTCTTCTTCGTTACTTGGTTTTTTTGCTTGTAATGCTCTTTTGAGCTTTCGTACATACCGCTCTTCCAACCCATTAGTTGCAGGGTGATAAGGTGCGCTTAATTTGAGGACAGTGCCATTTGTTTTCAAAAATCGTTTCAACTCATCTGCGATAAATAATTGAAACTTATTGCCTACGAGGAAATTCGGGAAACCAAACCTCGAAAATACTCCACGCAAAACGCGAATAGTAGTATTTGTAGTCATATCTTTGGTCGGATATACTTCTGGCCATAGCGCTTGTATGCATCTACAAGTAAAAGATAAATCGAATTTTGAATTAGAACAGCGTAATCCACATGTGTACTCCTTAAAACGGAAAGGTCGATTCTATCCATTTGTGCATATCTACTTTTACTGGATTCTCTGCAACTTTAAGGCAATTCATGCAATATTCACTTATGTTGTTAATGTGGCTATCAATACCGTGCCACCAACAATAACTACGTGCTAATTCTTTCATTCTTTTGGAGCCAAAATGTCCTACGTGTAATTTGATGAGTATTTCATTTTCCATTTTCTGTGGTATGACCGCCCGATGGCCGCGGAAAATACAACCTTTTTGCGAAGAAAATTCTTCTTGCGAAATATTGCATCTTAATTTTTTATCTATTGTTTTACCTGTATTCAGCGCTTCTATTGAAACTTTAAGAATTTCATCGCTGCTAGTTTCTAAGGATAAACGTGATACAGTTCATAAGGTTTCTGTTTGTTTTATTTCAATAACATCGGCTTCATCTTTCTTAGAGATGATTCCCTCAATTTTCATAGATAGACGTGACATAGCATCAGCATTTGCGTGTAGTTTACTTTTATTTGTATTTAATGCCAAAATTGAAAGCTCGTAAGTATATAGCATAAGGTTGCATTCTAGTTGTCGAATTCTAGTTGTCGTTAATATCGGTAAAGCTTTATTTGGGTTAGAGATTTTCCCTACCATTCGAATATTCATGGGACAGAACTGTACCAACTTCGTAGGGTGATGCGTCTGTAGCTAAAATTAATGGCAATTTTGGATCAAAATGTGCAAGCAATTTGATGAGCATATGTGTTCTTTGACTAATTCGAATGCTTTTTTGTATTCCTCATTCCATATAAATGGGACATCTTGACGCGTAAGGTTCTATAAGGGATTCAAAGTAGTACTCAAATTTGGGAAAAATATGCCATAATAATTTACAAAACCTAGAAAGGATTGTAACTGCAGTTTGTCTGAAGGAACATTTGCATTAACAATTGCATCAATTTTACTTTGTATTTTGTGTATTCCATTTTCATCAATTGTGTAGCCACAATAATCAATTTGATCTTCGAAAAATATAGATTGTTTTTCATTTACACGTAAATTATATTTTTCTAATCTAGAAAAGACTTCTTCCAAACGCTCTAAATGTACTTCTTTTGTAGGTCCTGTAATTTGTATATCATCGTAAAAAACGGCATCTCCCTTAATGCCTACTAGGATTTTTTCTATTTCACGTTGCCAAATGACAGGTGCTGATGCTACGCCGAACATTAATCGATTACTCATGTATAACCCTTTGTGTGTATTCAGCGTAAGTAAATGTTTATCGGCTGGATGTACTTCTGCACTTAAAAAAGCTTTACTTGAATCAATTTTAGTAAATTTCTTTCCTCCCGCCATAGCTGAAAAAAGTTCATAAATAGTATTGGTTATTTTATTTTTGAGATTTCTTATTTTATATCGGATTAGTAACCCTTTTATTCTCCCAAGCGTTTCTATCGATATTTCTGTACACATCCTCGTATTTGCTATAAAAAATTTTTCCTGGATTATTATCCCTATTCTGAGAGTTGGAATTTATTGAAGGTTGGGATGCTTGAAGGGTGGGATATCCTTTATAGGATTTGTTAGAGTGGGTCTGGACGATTTTTAATTTCTGGGACTGGTTACGATTCGTAGTTACGGGGGAATTTATGTTCTTCTAATTTTGGAATTTTCTCATTGAGCTCTCTTGTGCTTCTTAACCCGGTTTTTACTCCGAATTTTGGGTTTTATATCTAATTTCTCATTTTCTTCTTTAATAACTATATTTTTTCTGGTATATACATTCTTTCTTTTCTTTGTATTCTTCATTTTAATGTCAGGTATTGGTAGTGGGCGTGCGTTCTGTTATGCTTCCATAGGATAGCGGGTGGGGGAAGTACCTGGTAACCACAAAGTGTCGAAGTCGTAGTCTAGAGCCATCCGTAAAAATTGCATCATCCGTGCCTGAAATACCTACGAATTTTTTATTTCGGGGCCAACCTGAACATTTAATGTTTCACGTTTTTGCCAATAGTAATTGGAATAACCCCTTCTCCAATTGTATCGTCAGTTTCTGCGTTCGTAACCATTAATTTTTTCGAAACGAGTTTGAGAATTGAATAATTTGAATTATGGATTTTTTACAATAATTCCTTGCCCGCATAAGAATTTGTGGCGCCTGTATCAACCTGTTATCAATTCTTTTCGTGACTATGCATTACTCAACAATAAAAGTAGCAATAACAATGATCACATAACCTCAAACTTCCGCGTTATTACGCGTAGCTCTGCGCTACAGCTGGGAAACGTATAATACGCGTAGAAGCTTTGAGATATGCAAGCGGAGGCTATTTTCCCGATAGACATTGTACAATAAATTGAAGTCGCACGTTAGAATTTTATAAATATTGAATTGCTAGAGGGGTTATATTGGTGATACCGACATGCTCTTTTGAAAAAAATAGTTGCTCCCCGCACAAACAATATTTTTTCAAAAGGAATAAAAAATTTTTAACTGTGTACATGCACAAAGAATTAGAATGGAAATTCACTCTTACGTCGAATCATGATTAAATTCATTGAGCAAAAATGAAGCTACAAATGAGGAATGAGGCATCATATTTCGAGCAGTCTTCAAAAATACTTAAGATTTTTTATTATCTCCAAATTTACACTCACAAAGTAATTTATGAAGTTTTTAAAGAGGAGATAAATGCGCAAAATTGTTAATTATTTACAAAAATCAAAAATAAAATCTTTATGAGTTCTTATATTCCGGTACAAATAGGATGACCATTCGTCCGGTTTTTCTCGGACATGTCCTTGTCCAGGGTTTTGTCCGGTGATTTTTAGAAGCATTGGATTCCTAAATCTTTGATTCGAAAGAAAAAATACCTGCGTGATGTCTAGCAGATTTTCCATCAATTTGTTGAATTCTCTAAAAAGAAAAAGTGAATTGTCAACGAGTAGATGATTTGAATTCTTTATGGAAACGGATCTAATACATATGATACTAATACTAATATATATATAATTATAATAATTAGAATAGAATATAGATATTTTGTAAGAAATGTGATTATTCTGTAAAAGTAAATGGTTCAGAACAAATATTCAACTGTTGTGTTCGAAATTAGATTTCCATCGAAGAAAAGTCGTTTCTTTTTTTGAATTGTAGGAAACTGGAATTTTTTGTTTGGAAATTCAAGTATTTGCTTGAGAATTCAACTGTTTTTAGTTAAATATCACATTCTTTGTTTGTCAAGGAACAATTTGTTGGAAAGGTGGCAATTTTTCTTAAATATGAATATTTTGTTAAAGATTCAACTGTTTTCATTCAAACAATCATCTTTTTGGTAATATGAATAAACGATTTCGTTAGAAGTTTAATTTGCTGGTTCAAAATCCAATTATCTTAGTCAATATGTAACCCTATTTGGGAAATATAATTATTTTGTGAGAAATGTAAATATTTGGTACAAGTAATTTCTTCAAACAAGGTATTCTACTGTTATGTTGGAAATTACTTTTCCGTCGCAGGGAACTCGTTTTTTTTTAAATTCAACTACTTTATAAAAGTTCTCTTTTTTTCAGAAAAATTAAATTGTTTTATTGAAAATTCATCTTTTAGTGTAGGAAACTGTAATTTTCTGTTTGAAAATTAAGTATTCGGTTGAGAATGGAACTGTTTTTAGTTGGATATAATATTCTTTCTTTGTAGATAAATAATTTGTTAAGTTATTATAAGTTATTATTTTCTGAAAATATGATTATTTTGTATAAGATTTTACCATTTTGAAAAGTCATTCTTCGAAATGAACATTCAACTGTCGTGTTGAAAATTCATCTTTCATGGTAGGAAAGTCATATTTCAATATTTAAAATCCAACCACTTTGTGAAACAAATTTTTCATTCTAGAATTAAACTGTTCCGTGCAGGGCGTGTCTGAAACTCTCTGAGCACCTATGGCATATACTATCGAATTGCCCTATTCATGCAGGAACGACGTA
>WSXT02080277.1:0-12030 GCA_011762715.2 Neuroterus valhalla
AAGATTCATCTGAAACGTGGACGAATAGCAGGTATAGATAAGGACCCTGAGCTTGTTGAACAAAGTGCTATTAGACATCTTAGCGGTGGAGGGACCTACAAATACCTGGGTGTGCCTGAGAGCCGCATTCAGGATACAACAACCGTAGAAGAGTTTCTCCAAAGCAGATATAAACACCTGCTCCGACGAATTCGGTCGTCAAACCTGTCGTCGTTGAACAAGATATCTGCGACGAACATGCTTGCCGTCCCAGTTCTACTCTATCCGTTTGGGATGTTTCCATGGCCCTTGATACCGTTCGCCCTATTCACGCAGGAACGACGTATTTGTGCAGACACAACGCTGCCTTGAGAGTGCTTTACCACCATCTTTGTCGATCTCATGGCGTTGGCCGCGAACCTACTCTTATGAACGTTTCAAGAGGGATAGAGTCTAGTGTGGAAACAAGGAGTGCCAAATCTATTGGAACTACGATTTCTCGACAATAGCCCCTATCCTACACACAAGACACGACATCGTGCTCCTTGACAAACGTGATCGAAGTATGTTCGTGGTCGAATTCTCGGCCTCGGCTGATTCAACATCAAAGACAAGGAAACTCAGAAAGAAGAGAGGTGTAAAGATCCCAAAGAACACCTGCAGCACTATCGTCGATGATATTCGGGGTGGGGTCCCCACCGCAGGGTCCGCCTGGGAGCAACCTTCATTCAGGAAAATGGCACAAGCTCCCATTTGAACCGTGGTATAACACATCTATGGACACGAAGCGACCCAAGTATGATTGCTCTTTGCATCCATCCAGCAAGTGCCACGGAATATTTCTGGCACACCGGTATGGCTTTCAGGTTACTAACCTGACCACCATTAATAATTAGTTTGCAATGATATAGCTTAAACGAGGTACGCTTATCCCGAAATGGATTTAGCTTAGTGTCAACAATAATAGAAATTCTTGAAAATTCGAAAAACAAACGAACAACTTGTTGTAATTGAATGGAATACAGCAAAGAAGAAGCTGTATAAGCTGCTTATTGTTGTTCTTGTATCTTTCCATACTCTCTCCCCTTCCAACTAACTGACCACTTGGATTGGCTATTTCAAGGCCCACAAAAACAATCTAACACTTGTTATTCTCCAAATACAAAAAGACGAACTCTCTGAAGACAGTTGCATTTCCATTGGAACAATTTTGTTGAAGTTGCTTATTATCTTCTGCCATGTTTATCTTATCTCCTCTCTTAGGACATATCTTTCGATGCTCCTTCGGCGAAGGCCGCGAGTTGTTCTGGGCGATTTTAATGCTGATCTTTGTAGAGATACACACTATTCTGAGCATATGAGACGATACTTCTTTTCAAATTATCTTTATATTGTACTGTACCCTCCTATTCATCATACTCACTCTTCTCACACTTGGTTAGATATTTGCACTGATAACGATGGAGATAAGATAGAAGAATATGTGGACGATTTCTTGAGATTATTTGAGTCTTGCGATCAGCCTGAATTGAACCAAGAAGTTACCCGCGCCTGGGATCACTCAGGAATTCAGGTTGATGATGGGAAAAAGGGCCGGGCTGCATGAAGTGGCATTACATATTGCTTGCAATAATTTCAGGAGGCACTCATTCACTTCATATTCTCTTAAGACCTCCAAAAAGTTAGCTTTATCGACTTCCTCAGAAGCTTTTCACAGATGAACACATGCACAGACATCTTTTTTGTTCACTCTGAGGCTTCTTTTCAGTGAACTGTCTGAAGTTGAATATATGTTCCGCACATGATCGCCCTGGCATAAATCCACATTGAACTATCCAGATCCTTTCCATAATTGCTCCCATGGCTTCACTAATAAGTATTTTGGTGAATATTTCCCACAGTATTCAGGAGGCTAATCGATCTATAATTATACCAGTCGCCTTGACCACTTTGTCCGTTGTACATTGGGCCAATATTCTTATTCCTTCAATCATTCGGAATCCCGCTGTTCACAGCACACATATTTATAAATTCACACAGCCACGCACGATAATATTTTTTACCACGCTTAAAAATTTCAGAAGAAAGACCATCCTGACCCGCAGCTTCATCATTCTTTAGTTTTTTAATCACGGAAATAATGTCGTTGATACCGATTCTGCTTTCACCACCGACAGCGGAATGGTCGGACGAATCCGTGTCTGCGCCACTGTTGTTATGCTCTGTGGCTGCACCTTCATACAGCTTCTTGAAATAATCCCACATACAGTATTTCCTTTTCTAGTCTTCTAAGCCTATCCCCTGGCTATATATCAAGAACATCGTCATTGCATTTTTCCCCTCAAATTCTTCAATTCGAAAGTATTGAATCTTCTTATATAAGAGGTTTAAAGATTTCTATCGGTAATTCAAGATATTGAAAATGCATAAGTAGAGGGAAGAATAATTTTTCAGACACATGCTAAAAACTAAAAGAAACATCACTGGCTTCTGAAAATTATTATCAACATTTTTTGAGTCAAAACTTCCCACTTTCAAAAAATGTAGAAAAAAAATCATGTGGCTTTTCAATGTTACCTGTCCGTTCATCCGACATGAAGTTGCTTGGTTTTTTGGTTTTTGAACTTACTTATTCTTTGTACGTTTCATCACCCAGAGATAAAATAAAAATCCTAATTAACCAAAGAAAAGTCCACAGTCATGAATAGAAAAATGAAGGGAAATGGGGGAAATGCAGATACCTTTTTATTTAACAACAATAATTAATAACACAGAATCTTCTATGGAGTGCATTTTTGTTATATCTTTTCATTGCTGAACATTGAAATATCGCGAAAAAATACAAATCGAATACTGACACGTGCAGCAATTCATAAAGTCCATTTTGCTGACTGTAAAAACATATGGATATTCGTATTTAAAAGCCATTAAAAATTGGTACGATTCGCTGGAGTTGATGAAGGTGTAGCTTGTAATTTGCTGATTTTCAGGGCTCACTATTGAAGAGATCACTCTTTTCAAATTCCTTTTAGGTCCCTATGCTTGAATATATACTCGCGAAATCCATTCTCAAATATTGCATAACGAAGTCCATTGCGTATCAATATGTCATCATTACGAGGATGGACCAGATAAACATAGACTAGATTAGAGCAAAATTGTATTCTTATAGTAATTATATTAGAGATTCATAGATAGGGTGACCAGAGCTGTTTCCTCAAAAATAGGACAACTGAACTTCAGAAAATAAGGCAAAGCAGGGGATTCTTTAGCGGAGTAGTTGAATTTTAACCACGAATGATTCAAAACAGAGAAGTTCCACATTTTTAATCTAGATCAGATGAATTCACCCAGAAAGGAAGAATTTTCTTAACCAATTTCTCAATTTTTGACCAAAGCAGATTATTCTTCAACTGAATTATTGCACTTTTCAACCCAAGGAATGGAAGAAATTAAGAAATTTTCACCAACAAAATTTAATTATTGTCGATGAAATTCATATCTTATCAAACTGATTAATTTCTTATTGAAATATCATACAGTTGCGACGAATCAGTTCAACTCTTAAACAAGTAAGTTGTATATTTTATTACTCAAAAAAGTTTTGAAGGGAATAAAAAACATTGAATATCCAACCAAGAAAAGGAAGGTTCTACCAGAAAAAATAAACTATCAAACTAAAAAAAACGAATTTAATGAGAGAAAAGCTGTATTTTCAACCAAGAACAATTTTCGCGACAAAAATAAGGACAAATATTATACTCATCTGTTCGATATCAAGCGGCAAAGCCAATTTCTCAGGAACTGAATTCTACTTTCACGTCAAAAAAGAATTAATTTTTGACCAGAAATCAAATCCAAAAATATGGATTTCGAAAAGAGGAGATCACTCTGAGCAATATAGCAGAAGTTCCTAACAAAACAGTTGGATAACACAGGCCAACAATTCGGAAAACCAGAAACCAGACCTAGTGTTCCCGAAGGCTACTGCTGCGCTGAATCCCAATCCAAACTCGGAAAAATTACAGCACCCTCAGTTTTCGAAATACTCGAACCTAGAAGGGTCCTCATTTTTACGATATGACTCTTAAGGGCCGATATGTGAAGGATTACAATCCTAAAAACTCCAATTTTCACGGATATCATTTTTAATACAAAACAAATATTTTCCCAGTAAAGAAAAGTAAAAAAACTACGTCCATTAAAGTCTATTGTATGTTGATATAGCCACGGACTCCCACAACCCAATTTCCTTTACCCTCAAGCCCGATAACCTGCTATGCAATAACCCTAGACACACACAACCCAATTTCCTTAATCCTCCAGCCTGTTACCTGTGAGTCTTCAGCCCCGGAATTGCACAACCTGATTTCCTTATCCCTCGAGCCCTATCACCTGTGGGTCTATAACATCAGACCCCTACAACCAAATTTCCCTGACCCTGGACCCAGCAGCCTGCGAGTCTTTAACCTAAGAACCCCACAATCCAATTCCCTTAAATCTTAAGCCCGGTAGCCTGCAAGTCTATAACCCTAGACCCCCGCCCCAAAAACCTACTTCTCTTAACCATCGAGTCCGGAAACATGGGAGTCTACAAAAACCCCAGACCCACACAAGCCAATTTCCTCAGCCCTCCAGCCCGGTAGCCTGCGAGTCTATAACCCCAGACACCCACAACCCGATTCCTTTAACCCTCGAGCCCGGTGACCTGCGAGTCTATAACCTCAGGCCCCGAAACTCCAATTCACTCAATCCTTGAATACAGTAACCTGCGAGTCTATAACCCCAGATCCCCACAACCCTATTTCCTAAACCCCCAAACCTGTTACCTGTGACTCTGTCACCCTATCCACCACAACCCGATTTCAACTCCCTTGAGCCCTATCTACGATGTGTCTGAAACCTCAGACCCACGCAACCCAAGTTCCTTAAACCTGGGACCCAATTACTTGCTATGCGATAACCCCAGATCCTCGAAAGTCATTTTCATTACCCTTGAGCCCGGTAAACTGCGAATATATAACTAGATACCTAAAACCAAATTTTATTGACCCTCGAACCCTTTTACCTGCTAGTCTATTATTCAAGACACACACAACCTAATTTACATAACCTCGAGCCTGGTCACCTGCGAGTCTATAACCCCAGACTCCCACAACCCAAGTTCCTTGACCCTCGAGCTCTGTAACCAGCGAGTCTATAACCCCAGACCCCACAACCCGATTTCGTTTACCCTTGAGCCCGTTGACCTGTGAGTCTATAACCTTCAGAATCCTAAAGCCCAATTTACTTGATCGTAGATCCCAGTAACCTGAGAGTCTATAACCCTATACCCCTACAAACTAATTGCCCTAACCCTCGACCCGGAAGCCTTCAAGTCTAGAACCCTAGACTCCCACTTCCCAAGTTCCTTGACCCTCGGGCTCTGAAACCAGCGAGTCTGAAACCCTAGACCACCACAACCCGATTTCCTTAACCCTCGAGCCTGGTGACCTGCGAGTCTATAACCCCAGGCCCCTCAACCCAAATTTACTTAATCCTTGAATGCAGTAAGCTGCGAGTCTAACCCTTGACCCTCACAACCCTATTTCCTAAACCCCCCAGCCTCTTATCTGTGACTCTGTAACCCTTGCCACCACAACCCGATTTCATATCCCTTGAGCCCTATCTACTGTGGGTCTAAAACCTCAGACCAACGCGACCCAAGCTCCTTAACCCTAGAGCCCAATTACTTGCTATGCAATAACCCCAGATCCTCGAAACTAATTTTCATTAACCCTTGAGCCCGGTAAACTGCGAATATATAACCACAGATACCCATAACCCGATTTCATTAACCCTCGAACCCTTTTACCTGCGAGTCTATTATCCCAGACACACACAACCTAATTTACATAACCTCGAGCCTGGTCACCAGCGAGTCTATAACCCCAGACCCCACAACCCGATTTCGTTTACCCTTGAGCCCGTTGACCTGTGAGTCTATAACCTTCAGAATCCTAAAGCCCAATTTACTTGATCGTAGATCCCAGTAACCTGAGAGTCTATAACCCTATACCGCCACAAACTTATAAACCTTACCCTCGAGCCCGGTAGGCTTCGAGTCTAGAACCCCAGACTCCCCCTTCCCAAGTTCCTTGTCCTTCGAGCTCTAAAATCAGCGAGTCTAGAACCCCAGACCACCACAACCAGATTTCCTTAACCCTCGAGCCCGTCGACCTGCGAGTCTATAACCTCAGGACCCGAGAACCCAATTCACTAAATCCTCGAGCCCGGTAACTTGCGAGTCTATAACCCTTTACACCCATAAACTGATTTCCTTAGCCCTCGAGCCCGGTAGCCTTCAAGTCTAGAACTCCAGACTTCCACGACCCATGCTCCTTGACTGTTGAGCCCTGTAACCAGCGAGCATATTACACCAGACTCCTACAACCTAAGTTCCTTGATCCTTGAGCTCTGTAACCAGCGAGTCTATAACCCCAGACTCCTACAAACCAAGTTCTTCGATCCTCGAGCACGGTGACCCGCGAGCGTATAACCTCAGGACCCTTTACCCCCATCAACTAATTTCCTAAACCCTCGAGCCCGGTAGCCTTCGAGTCAAGAACCCCAGACTTTCCACGACCCAAACTCCTTGACCCTCGAGCTCTGTAAGTAGCGAGTTTTCAACCCCAGACCGCCACAATCCTCTTCCTTTAACCCTCGCACCCTGTTACCTGCGAGTCCATGATACCAGACATCTACAACCTAATTAACATACCTTCGAGCCTGCTAACCTGCGAGTCTTCAACCCCTTACGCCCACAAGCTGATTTCCTTAACACTCGAGTCCGGTAGTCTTCGAGTCTAGAATCTTAGACTTACACAACCCAAGTTCTCTGACACTCGAGCTCTGTAACCAGCGAGCCTATAACCCCAGACTCCCAAAACCCAAGTTCCTTGACCTTCGAGCCCGGTGACCTGCGAGTCTATAACCTCAGGACCCAAAACCCCAATTTTCTCAATCTTTGAGCCTGATGACCCGCGAGTCTATAACCCTTTACCCCCATACACTGATTTCCTTAGCCCTCGAGCCTGGTAGCCTTCGAGTCTAGAACCGCAGACTTCCACAACCCAAGCCCCTTGGCTCTCGAGCCCTGTAACCAGCGAGCATATAACACCAGACTCCCACAACTTAAGTTCCTTGATCCTTGAGCTCTGTAACTAGCGAGTCTATAACCCCAGACTCCTACAACCTAAGTTCTTTGACCCTCAAACACGGTGACTTGCGAGTCTATAACCTCAGGACCCTCAAACCCAATTTACTAAATCCTCGAGCACGGTTCTGCAAGTCTATAACCCTATACCCCCATCAACTAATTTCCTTAACCCTCGAGCCCGGTAGCCTTCGATCTAGAACCCCAGACTTTCCACGACCCAAGCTCCTTGACCCTCGAGCTCTGTGAGTAGCGAGTCTTTGACCCCAGACCACCACAATCCTCTTCCTCCAACCCTCGAACCCTGTTACCTGCGAGTCTATAATCCCAGACATCCACAACCTAATTTACATAACTTCGAGCCTGCTAACCTGCAAGTCTACAACCCAATACCCCCACAAGCTGATTTCCTTAACACTCGAGTCCGGTAGTCTTCGAGTCTAGAACCTTAGTCTTCCACAACCCAAGTTCCTTGACCTTCGAGCCCTGTGACCTGCAAGTCCATAACCTCAGGACACTGAAACCCAATTTTCTCAATCTTCGAGCCTAATAACCTGCGAGTCTATAACTCTTAACCTCCATGAACTAATTTCCTTAACCATTGATCCCAGTAGCCTACGAGTCTAGAACCCCAGACTCCCAAAACCCAAGTTCATTGACCCTCGAGCTCTGTAACCAGAGAGTCTATAACTCCAGACTTCCACAACCCAAGTTCCTGGACCGTCCAGCCCTGTAACTAGCGAGCCTATAACCCCTGACTTCCACAACCCAAGTTCCTTGACCCTCGAGCCCTGTAACCAGCGAGCCTATAACCCCAGACTTCCACAACCCGATTTCCTCAACCCTCGAGCCCAGCGACCTGCGAGTCTATAACCTTAGGGCCCTAAAACCCAATTAACAATTTACTTTCTTATCGAGCCCTGTAACCTGCGATTCTATAACCCCATACCCGCATGAACTAATTTCCTTAACCCTCGAGCTTGGTAGCCTTCGCGTCTAGAACCCCAGACTCTCACAACTCAAGTTCCTTGACCCTCGAGCCCTGTTACTGTGAGTCTTTAACCATTGACCCCTACAACTCAATTATCGCATAGTCGGTTACTGGGCTCGAGGGTTAGGGACATTTGTTTCCGGGGGTCTGGGGTTATATCAATATACAACAAGATGTTAAAGACATAGTGTTGCTATGGTTTTCCACTGGGAAAATATTTTTGTAGTAAAAATGATATCCGCGCAGTAAAAGCCTCCGGGTACATAATGTCTGGTCTCTGGTTCCGGACCTTTGTCAAATTTTGGTGGCCTTTAGGTTTTAATCATAAATTTTTTAGAGAAGAGATTACTTCCAAACCAATAGTTGAAAAATCTACCAAATTAATGTTCGATTTTCGATCATAACAGATTTTTCAGTAGAGGAAAAAAAGGAATTTCAACGAAACTGTCTATCTCCCAAGCAAAGGATAAATTTATCAATATTTAATTTAATTATAATAAAGACGACATGTCAACAATAATGAGGAATTTCAAAATGATAGGATGAATTTTCAAACAAGAAAATAAGATGAATCGGTTTCTGGTTGAGAGAAGTAACTTTTTAACCGGAGTGATTATGATCAGATTTCTTGCATCTCAAAAACCTGTACCAAAATCCAAATGAAGTTAGGCACTCTTTAAGAGAAAATCGCATGCTTCGAAAAGATTACATGTCCGAATCAACCAGGATAAATGGTCACCCTACACATGAAATGTAAAAATTCGAGAATTTTACGAATAATGTTTAAGTTTTTTAAATTACCAATAAAACCGCCGTTTATTGATGCTTTAAAAGCATTTCCATCACTTTTTGCGATGATAAATTCGTCTCGCTTTAGTGAATCACCATGAATTGGAAATACCATCTCTCTTGCAAATTGCGGTATACCTAGTGAAGTAAGATAAATATAGGTACTAATTATTTCGTAAATAAAGAAGATTATTACCTTTCGATAATCCCTGAGTGCTATGAGTTGTAAGTCTTTTCAGAATTACTCGAAAAGTCGAATTTTCAATTTAATCTTTTTAATTTAATCTCTTATCTCGACAAAAATTAGAAATATTGGCAGAACTCTTCAACGCTTGTTCCAGGTTTTACTTATTTAACTACCTCCATGTAGAGTAAATGTTCCGAAAGGATAAACAACGTTGTTGTAGCGCAATCCATAAGGGTCTCGTCCATCACGAAACTCTATCAAAGGGACTGCAGCTCCTGCGTACAAAAGTTTCAGATTAAAAGCAGAACAAGATATATGAAATGTTACACTCCGAGAACATACGTGGGCATTAAAATGGGGAGACAACGACTCGTATACACCAAGCCATGAAGTTTATAGGGCATATCGGCATCCTAGCGTTGAATGACGCTTCAATGTTGGCATTTTTTGAATTTCGACAATCCAGAAAACGACATAAAGCAATACCATTCTAATCTTTTTACCAATGTAACAATTTTGATTGATAATTCCTTTGGTTGAGATATTGGATTTCCAGAAAATTTAATTCAGAAACAAAATTAAACGCTTTTACTGAACCTGATATTATTATTGGTTTACGATATTGTTAAAGTGAACATAGTATAGTACAGCTCTGGAGATTTGCTCTACTTTCCAGACGTTTTTTCTCTATAAAGTTATCTTTCAAATTGAAAGGAACAACTTTTAAATGAGTAAAATTGAAGGACGTGAGGTAGTTTATTTGCCAGTTTCTCAATGCGACAATTTTCTCGTTATGTTAAAGATGTGGATGATGAAAAATCGCGTGCTACGTTTGAAATTCTGGAATTTGTTATAAATGACATGAGAAGGTTTGAGCGAGGGATGTGCAGGAGAAGATTGAACAAAAAGTAATTCATTTTCAACCTTAATTTTTTATCTCAGAACTCTTCTTGAGACGCTTGAATTGAATTGTAGAGCATAATAAACACACTAGAGGTTGCTTCGGCAGGATCGGAGGTTATACCTGATGAAAACAATACACAGCAAGAGAATTTCCAGACTGTTTCTGTTTTCAAACGACACACTTGTCCTGTACAACATCGTTTTGAGACGGGTCACGGACTGATCTCCCAAGCAAACGGGCACGTACAAGCTTAGCGCTGGCTACCTGAAAACTATACCCCCACCACTGAATTACCCTTCAATGCCTTCTGCAAGCTGTACTCCGAGTTGACGTGAGATCTTAGGATTTATATCCATCCCACATATAATTCCTTCCCGTGTAGTGTTGCTGGTCTCACATCGGGCGCCTCCTCAGGTTGCGGATAGGGGAATGCCTCCTAGAAATGGGTGTTACCGGGGAAATCAAATACCCGGGGCGGACAAAACTCAGATAGGTAAAGACACCGCGATTGAAAAATCCAAATAAGTAGTTCTTCTAAAAACAATTTACCCTAAGGGAGAAAAAATCTCCCCACCGTTTCCGATCGGTTGAAAGCCCCGGTGTCTGGTGCCGGTCCCAAAGATGTTGGGGAGGACCAAGAGAACATTGAGAAGGCTCAGACGAACGGTATACGTTCATCGTGGATGAGTATCGGGAGGAAGAGCTTGAGAGCCTCAACAAAGTGGAGGAGATAATATAATAATTCCCATAATGAAGTTTGACCGCAAATGGCGGTTCAGCATGGAGTTACCTCATCGATACTTCCTCTTAAGGGAGATTGTTGAGGACAAACGAGAAGAGAAAGCAGCCGCAGTTTTGGCAGCCTCTGTCAACATATTGCTTATGAATTTTCACTCCCTCCACTACGAGATTGCCTTCCTATCTCTAGTCTTCATGTCCAAAACCTTCGAGGCGTGGGGTAGCATGTGGCAGAAATACTAATATTCTGGAAGTCACATAGCAGGGCTGGTATGACTCTATAGGTACCCGAAATTTTTTACTGAATATTGTGCAAAATGATCTCCCAGATCCGACGATATCAGGTGCTTTCCTGAATTCAGTCATTCTAGAACAGGTAACGAATATCAATGCAAATGTTTAAAAAAAATTTCATTTGTTATAAAAAAAGTAAATGAAAATGGTTTTGTGAAGATTGACAGCGATAAGTCAATTTATTTGCACTAAATTTCAACAATTTATGAACAAAAAGAACATTTCAGTCTAATATTGACCGTTGATAAATAATTTATCATTTAAGAAGTAATTTTCATGAACAAATATCCATATCAGATATTTTTGATCCAATAACCCCAGTTTCTTCTATGAAATGATCATATATTACTTGGAAATGAAACCTTAGTATCAGATTCGGTCAACAAATCAAAACTTATAATTGTTCAAACTTCCGTAATGACCCAGATAACAATGCGTGTCGGCGTACGGTAGCTGCACGACTTGTGGGCACGATGTGTCGCCAATAATGCAGGCAGAGTGTTGACATGAGCTGGCGGTGATAAATGTTCACTCAAGGTGAGCACACTCGGTGTGCACGATGTGCAGCACAACGTGGTGCCGTATGTCTCTCACATCGCAGCATCGCGCGTGTTGTATGGGAGAATTTTTTGTTAAACACACATCTAATATTGTTTGATAAAAAATACAAATTATTGACTCTGCATCAGATTTTTACCTTATCAAAATAGGTGTAATATTTTCCAAGAAGAAATTTAATGATTCTATTGAATAATTCTAGATAGAATCAATAAAAATGAATGGGTAATGAGGTCGGGAAGATTTTCTTCAACCAATCAATCAGAAAACAAAAATTCATCAGAAATGGAACCAATCAATCATTCACTAAGTTTGGAAATAAATAATAAAAAAACTTTCAAGTTTGATTTACACTTCTATCGGATAGGTTGATGTTAAAATATCGACTGCTCCAT
>WSXT02080288.1:0-12030 GCA_011762715.2 Neuroterus valhalla
TATACACACACACATGTCGCGAACAAAACACCAACGATAGTACTTTTCTCTTTCCATTTTTGATGAAAATTCGTGAGCCGCCCGGCTTATTTACAAACTTTTGCTAGCATGTGACGTCACATCAAGATTGGTCAAGATGGCGGAATGGGCTCGACAGAAATAGAAATTTGAAATGTGTTCAAATTTTTATTTTCAAATATGAATTTAAAAAACAGAAAGTTTTATCCACATTATGCTAGTATTATTAATTAATTGAGAGCATATAGTTTTATATGCAATCATAAATAATATTAGCGAATGGTCCTAATATCTTATAGTTCAAAAAATAATTGAATCAATGCAATGATTGGTTTAGTAACTAATTTGAATTTAAAATAACGAACATTTTGTAGTTCCAAATGCAAGTTAGCAAAATATTATTGGCAAAGAAAACGTCCTCCGCGGGCAAAGAGGCGCTGCTGTATCAAAACAAAATATGACTACCGCAGGGCTTTAGCATGCATATTATTTCGAACCACTCTGAACGTTTATCAACAACAATACTTTCTCCAACAATATTTTTTACTGTAACAGTACCACTATACATAATTGATTAGTATCGCGTTGAATCAAGTGCAACACGCTTGCAAACAATGCCACGCCAAGCCTAGCGGCAGCCATGTTGGTTAGTTCGCTAGATGGCCATCAGGTCTCGCATTGCAAGTTTAAATTCCCAAAAGATGTGCAATTTTCTTGATTGTCAAATATGTTCAAATTCAAATGTTTCAAATGGTAGACTTTCAAAATTAGATTCACGGAGGTTCACTGAGATAGTTAGCGAATCGTTTTGATTGGCTGTCTCATTTTCGAAGCCCCTTTCCAAATAAATTTGTGAAACGATGAGGAATTATTGTTCTTTGAATAATACCATGCAAAAACTTATCAACGGAAATTGAATTATTCGAAGTATGGCATTGTTCGAAAGTAAACATTTCAAAGTCAGTGTCTATTACACATGACCACACAAAAAAATTCAATTTTCGGGTCTAGAGGTCACACCATGTTAACAATATGTTTTTGGGGTCGCTGAATCTGAATCAAAAGTCCGAAAAATCCCAGCACGTCAGGTTTTCGACATAACCTCAAAAAACCTCCGCAGACGCCAAAAAATGAGGTTATTTCGAAACCTGACGTGATGGGGTAAAATGAACTCCGGATTCAGTTTCAGCGACCCAAAAAAAATATAATTATATGTTTTTTGGGTCCAGCATTACTTTTCATTGTAGGGGTTTCTACTTTCTGTGAAGAGTTTTTGAGGTTATGTTGAAAACCCGACGTGCTAGGGTAAAATGGACTTCGGATTCGGTTTCAGCGATCCCAATGATATGTAGTCAACATGATCCGACCTCTGAACCCAAAAATCTATTTTTTTGTGGCTGTGTTATCAATTGATAGTTCAATGTTTCTCGCACCGTGTAGCGCGCGTATTGTATTGCTAGTTCTAAATAATAAAAAATATTTTTCTGAATAGGTTGATAAGGTACAAAATGTGATCATCTGGGGAAATCACAGCTCTACTCAATATCCGGATGCAGGCCAAGCAACAGTTGCTCTTCCCTCGGGCAGAAAACCTGTACCAGCAGCAATAAACGATGATGGTTGGTTGAATGGAACCTTCCTGGAGACGATTCAAAAACGTGGAGCTGCTGTAATTGCAGCCAGAAAAATGTCATCTGCAATGTCAGCTGCTAAAGCTGCAGGAGATCACATGAGGGACTGGTGGATTGGAACTAAACCTGGTCAATGGGTCAGCATGGGAGTTGTTTCTGATGGAAGTTATGGAATTCCAAAAGACATCGTCTTTTCATTCCCAGTCACTATCGAGAACAAGCAATTCAAAATTGTTCAAGTAAGTTTATATTCGAAAAAGTGTCAAGTGGCTGAGAGATAAAAAGGAAAATTTCAAGTCCCATGATTTTACAGCTTTTAGTTCAATAATCGTCTTAATAATTAATCATAAAGTACTTGTACCCTCCATTTTGCCATCTCAAAAAGGTGAATTTTTTATACAGAACGGTTAAATTTTCATCCCAAAATAATGGATTTTTCAACATAATAGTTTAATTTCTAACCAAAGAATTGGATCTTTAGCTATGTACACTGCAATCTCAATCTCATTCCACCCGAACTCGCACCTTTCTCGAAATGCGCTCGTGGACGAGACAGTGGAGGGGGTTTGGGGATAGGCGCTCTCCTCGCTCCATCCTCCGCCAGTGCCGTGCATTGAAAGTGGCAGTAGTACCCTAGCATAGATTTTCGCAACTGCGCTTTAGTTGGCGTGAGTTATTCGCGTGTATTCGCCGTGACTGTTTACGCTTCAGCTCACTTGATTTCGTTCCAAGGCCGTCGATGGCGTCGACACCCAAACCCGAAACCGGAATGAGATTGAGGTTGCAGTGTAGGTTATTTTGTAAAAGACAGTTTATATCTAAATTATGAATCTTTAAGGAAAAAAAATAATTTGGACGACGAAGTTGAACTTTTGAAGAAATAGTTGAGTTTTTTATTAAAAAAAGATTCATTCTCAAAGAAAAATATATTATTTGATATTTTAACCAAGAGATCATTCTCATCTCAAATCAAAGAAAGTTCAATCTAACCCGAAAAGGATAAACCTCAAAAAAAATAATTTCAACTCCTAACCAATCCGATCAACTTTTATCCAAATAAGTGAAAATTCCGACTGAGAAAAATGAATTTTCAAACCAAAATTTAGAATCATCTGGAAAGAATTTTTAACAAAATAGTTGAATTTCCAACCCGAAAATATAAATCTTTAACAAAAGATCGATATTCAGATCGATAAAAGCCACATATAATTTACTCCTTTCCTTCTCCAGTTTATTATTATTGAGCGAGTTTAGTATACAAATGCATGATCTCTCGTCGAACTACTTTTTCTGAATCTTACCTGACTCGCTTCCAACCAAATTTTTCAATTTTTAATCAATAAGATTGTTTTTTTTTCTATTAAAAAAGAAGAATTCATAAAATAACACATACATTGTTCATCAATAATTGATTATTAAATTTCCAGTAAAAAGATTATTATTCGATCAAAGGGAAACAAATTTTTAAGGAAATATTCAAATCTGCAACGAATGAAATGGATGTTTGACAAAGTGTTTAAACTAACAAGAGTCAATTTTCAACCAAAACTAGAGTGGTTGAATTCAGATTCGAAAAAGTAATTTTCCACATTAAAAAGGAATTCAAAAAAAAGATTATATCTTGAACCAAACAGAAATGTTAGGCCACAAAGACCACATTTCTACAAAAACATTTGAATTTCCATTAGGATAGTTAAGCTTTTGACTGAAAAGATGGATTTTTAGCTGGTAAAGTTAATTCTTAATGAAGTGACTCAACTCCTAACCAAATAGGTACATCTTTAATAAAGGAAACAATTAATTTTCAAACCAAGCATTTGCATAAACAGTGAAAATTTTGGACATAATAGTTGAATTTTCAACAAAACAGATGGATCTTCTGCTAATAAATATCATTTTTAACTAGGTGACTCAACTTTCAATCAAATAGTTGAATTCTCAAACAAGTTCATTTTTGTTCTACTAAAAAAGAAGAATTTACAATAAAAAACATAAATCCTAAACCGATAATGGTATTGCTTAATTTTCAGTAAAAAGATTATTTCTCGACGAAAAAAGACAAAATTTCTAAGGAAGCAGTTGAATTTTCAACCAATCATATAAATCTTTACCAAAATTGTATAACTTTCAACCAAGTACTTGAATTTTGACACCCAAAAAGAATGTTTAATTACTATTTATTACATAGTTAAATTTCCACTTAACACTAGTCAATTTTCAACCAAAAATAGATTAGTCAAATTTCCATTTTAAAAAATTAAATTATTAATATGTTATAATTACTGTTATTAAACTCGGGGATAATGAGAAGAGATATGTTTTCACTCGATAAGATGACATTTTTTTAATGGTAACCAGCTCTTATGCACTGTTATACATCACGCATTGTTATGTAGTTCAAATGAATTATATAAAACCATAGCTTTTTTTATTTAAATGGTTAGACTTTCCAGTAAAATAAACAACGAATTTCCAACAAAACAGTTGAATTTTCAACGAATTAGTTGAATTTTCACTCTAAAAAGATGAATTCTCAACCGGAAGGTCAAATTTTTTAATAAAATACATTAAACTTTAACCGTTAACAGTTGCATTTTAAACAAACAAAAAAAAGTCAATTTGAAACCAAAGACTACTTTTCTACTGTAAAAGATAAATTCTCAAAACTTTAAACAGAATAGTCGATTTTTCAAGCTAAAAAATAAGTCAAATGTTGTAGCAGAACTTTGTTTTCCAACCAAAAAAGTTATTTTTCATCCGAAAAGATGAATTTCCAAAAAAAAAAAGTTCCAACCAAGAAAAATGAGTAAATTAAGCCAGAAACGCGCTTGCAAGCCAAGAAGTCGAATTTTCATGAAGACAGTTGAATTTTCAAGCTGAACAGACAAATTTTCAACAAAATTGTTGATTTTTAACCAAAGCAATCAGGTTTCGAAGCTGAATCTTCAACTGATTCCTAAAACATCTGACTTTTAGCTTGTAAAATCAACTGTTCTGTTGAAATTAAATTTTTAAAATTGAAAACTGGTCTTTTTGGGATGAGATTTCACCTGGTATGGTAAATAAGATCAAGTTTCTCTCAACTCGAATTATTTATTTATGTGATGGAGCAAAGTTTTGAAGAATTGCTTTTTTTCGCAGGGTCTCTCGATTAACGACTTCGCTAAATCGAAACTGGATGTTACCTTGAAAGAATTACAGGAGGAACGAGCCGAAGCAAATGATGTTTTGCAGAAGTGACTAGATGGCACATATTCCTTGGAAGAAAACTCAGGAACAATATCCAAGTTGTAAAGAAACTAAGAATTTATGTATAAATTGTTTGGGAATGCAGATGGTATGGAATGTTATGTTATTTCAATAAATTAAAAAACTTGTGTTCATTACTCTGTTATTTTTTTCTTTCAACAAAAGGGTATTTTGGCCATATGAGCAGCCACCTTTTTCTCACCTATTTATATATATGAGCTAAAAACTATCATCTTACCATATATTTTTTTTCTCAAGAACTAATAAAGATATCGCAACGGAAATCATCAGTCATGACATTGAGTTTTTCTAACCAAAAAAAATTTAAGAGTGCGATAACATTGCTCAGAAAAATGGCTGCACAAATTTTTTTGTTGGAAAATTTATTGCTCCAACTCTTTAAAGATTACATTTTTGGTAAAACTGATAGCAGCAATAGATTCTACAGAAAAAATTGGGTTTAAAACATGTACAATAGGTCCAGAATTAATATTGAGCTAGTCATGAAAAATTCAGCAAATGCAGAATATCTGGAACAAACAGCATCGTCTGTACTCGTTTATTCAAAAATAAAATATTTTATACATAAATGATCAACAATGGACGGCTGATCGCACCCACATTGTTTAATGTATAAATCTACTTATATATGTGTAGGTATACATATAAGAATGCTTTTCATGTGTATAATGTTGCTCTAGAAGTTCATTTTACATCAGGAACCTGGTCAACTTTAGTTTAAATCGCATAACTCGGATTTTAAAATTATTAGTTTATAAACAAAACGAAAATTCTGAGACAGTTATTTTTCAATTTTTAGATGTTTATTCCATGGCCAAAAGATGCATGTTGTATTTGTAGTTTTGTGTTACGCGGCAACTTACATGAAATAAGAAAACGGCAATAAACTTGCTTTCCTTCCCTCAACTCTCTCCTTCTCTTTCTTCTTCACTTCTTCTCTTAACTCTCTTTTTCCCTTGTACTCTTCTTCTCCTAACTCTCTTTTTCTCTTATCTTGTTTCCTTATCTCTATTCGTATATTAACTCTCTTCTTCTTTTGACTCTTTTCTTCTCTTTGTATATTTTTCTATTCTTCTGTCAAATCTCTTCTTCTCTTCCCCTCTTAACTCGATTCTTGCCTTCCCCTCTTCTTCTCTTATTTCCTTAACTTTATTCCTCTCCTATCTCTCCTCCTCTTTCCGTTCCTCAACTCTCTTCATCTACTCTCCTCTTCTTTCTTCTTCACCTAACTCTCTTAACTCTCTTTTCCCCTTGCACTCTTCTTTTCCTAATTCTCTTTTTCTCTTATCTCTCTACTCTTCTTTCCTTACCTCTGTTCGTCTATTACTCTTTTCTTCTCTTCTTCTTTTGACTCTTTTCTTCTCCTCGTCTATTCTTTTATTCTTTCTTCAACTTTATTCCTCTCTTCTTCTTTTAACTCTCTTCTTGCCTTCCCCTCTTCTTCTCTTCTTTTCTCATCTTTATTGCTCTCCTGTCTCTTTTCCTCTATCCTTCCTTCAAGTCTATTCTTCTCCTCTCCTCTTCCTCTCTTCTTCTTTCTTCATTTCTTCTCTTAACTCTCTTGTTCCCTTGTACTCTTCTTCTCCTTACTCTTTTCTTCATTTTTCTCTTTTATATTCTTCTCTTCGTTTCTTAGCTCTTATTTTCTCTCCTGCTCTTAGCTCTCTTCTTCTCTTGACTCTCTTCTTCTCTTATGTCTCTTCTTCTCTCCTTTCCTTCTTCTTTTCTTCTCCTTCCTATTCTTCTGTTAACTCTCTTCTCTCCTTTTTCTAATTTTATTTCTCTCTTAAACCTCTTTCTCTCTTCTTCTCTCCTCCTCTTAACTCTCTTCTTGCATTTTCCTCTTCTTCTCTTCTTTCCTTAACTTCATTCCTCTCCTATCTTTCTTCTTCCCTTAACTCTCTTTTCTTCTTTCTTCTTCACTTTTTCTCATAACTCTCTTGTTATCTTCTTCTCCTAACTCTTTTCTTTTATTTTCTTCTCTTCGTTCCTTGGCTCTTATTTTCTCTCCTTCTCTTAGCTCTCTTCTTCTCTTATGTCTCTTCTCCTCTTCTATTCTTATATTCTTCTATTAAAATCTCTTCTTCTCTTCTTTCCTCAACTTCATTCCTCTTCTATCTCTCTTCTTCTCTTAACTCACTTCTTCTCCAAAGTCTCTTTTTCTCTCCTTCTTCTAACTCTTTTCTACTCTTCTCTTCTTCTCTTAACTCTCTTCTTCTCTCCTTTTTTTTCTTCTCCTAATTCTCTTCTTCTTTTCTTCATAAGAAGCTTACGCTTCGACCGTGTGGTCTCACGCACACACTGCGTTTTTTCTGTAAATCACTTTCAGCATCTTAAACATTACTCCCTTTATCCCTAATCTCTTGAGCCTAACAAATAACAATCCCACATCTACTGTATCAAATGCTTTTTTCAGATCGATAAAAGCCACTTATAATTTACTCCTTTCCTTCTCCAGTTTATTATTTATAAGCAAGTTTAGTACAAATATATGATCTCTCGTCTACCTTTCATTCTCTTATCCGAAATTCCCGCCCATTCTACCCTACTGCTACTTTTTCACTTTCGTTTTCTCTTGCCATCTTCTTGAATGAAATTTCGCTGTCCAAAATACGTTCTCCCTCTATTTCTATTCGCTCATCTTTTCTCCCCTCTCTAGCCTGTTTCTGTTCTACTTTCTCTTCTTTTTGCACCCTTTCCCTCTCTGTTCCCGGATCCCACTTATCCCTATTTCTTCACCTAAAAAAGTTTTAAAGTTTTTGGTCCATATATTACTCCTTATTACTTTGTGTCTTCTCATTATTCTCTTTTTTCTAAAATTCCCAAGTGTTTTCCAATAACAACCCGTATTTACATTTCCTTTACATTTTTCCTCCTTTTGCTCCCTTTTTTTCTCTCATAAATTTTGTTCAGCTTTTTTCTTCTGCTTGATATTTCTTTTCGTTTCTGTTTTTTATGGAATCTTTGAATTTTTACCAAACCTTGGTCCTCTGCTCTATACACGCACTATCGAAGCAATCCTTTTTATTGTTATTTGTCCCGCAATCCCCATTCCTCGCTATTCTCATTACTAACCCTATTTTTTCTGCTGCCATCCTTATACGTTTATTAAGATTTTCTCATCTATATTCCCACCCCAAATCCTCTGTACCCTCCTCTATTGATTCCCAAAATTTTCAATTTCTTTTTCATATTCATGTCCCTTCGTCCTGCCCCACCTTAATGTCTTTGATCTATTTGGAAATTTCTCAATTTTTCTATTCCATTCCTTGTCTTTGGTTCTATCATTCCTTCAATTCTAATCCCTCCGTTGGGCATAGATTTTTATTCTCTTTCACATATTTTTATATGTGAAATATAAATATATGCCTTATAAATAAATATATAAATAAAAAATATAAATAATATATAAAATAAATATATATAGATACATGCCTTCGCATATTTTTAATAAAAAGGGATATTTATAATAATTGTATATACAGTATAAATACTCATTCAATTCATTTATTTGATATTATTGACGAAAACTCATTTTCTTGAGCAAGATCATAGAATTGTTTGAATATTTGATTAAATTTTAGGTTGAACATGTATTCAAATTTTATTAGTTCTGTTGAGTAACAGTAATAGTACTATTACTGAATGAAAAATTCACTTATTTGTCATTCTGGAATCTAGACCATATTGTTCACAAATTCTTAGGTAATTTTTGGGAATGTTCGTCCAGGGTGGATTCGCTATTGCATTCTCCTTCGTGATCTAGTAGAAGCTCTGTAAAAATAAGGTGGGCTAATTAATGTTTGAAAAAATTCATTTATTTCATACTTATAACGAATTCAATTTGAAGGAAGATCAATTTTCAACGGAAGAAAAAAAATCCATAATTATGAATTTTAATTCAAGGCATCGAAGACGAACATAGTATTGAAAAAATTCTACCAAAAAGAAAATTTTGTTTTTTGAAAAAAAACACATTTTACACAGAAAAGTTGAACCTTCTAAAAATGAGAAGAATCTTCAACCAAACCATCAAGTTTTAAGACAATAAAGATGAATTTCAAAAGCAAAACCACGAATGTTTAATAAGAGAGTTGATTTTTCAACCAGCGAGGATTTTTAATAAGCTAAGAAAGAAGAAAAAGGTTTCTATCAAATTGTTCGATTTTCAACCAAGGAAGACTTTTTAGTCTATAAGGAAAGATTTTCTAACCAAATAGTCCATTGCAACTAGAAACATACATTTTCCAACGAAGCAAAGGCATTTTCAAGCCACAAAACAATGGAATTTTGAACTCAAAGAGACAAATTTTCAAAAATAGAGAGAAAGATGACAAAAAAAGATTAATTTTACAACGAAAAAAAACTTTCAATACAATACATAAATTTTTTATGGAATATTTAAATTTTTAACTAAAAACTATCAATTTCCGACCAATATCCCGAATTTCTAGTAAAAAAAAAAAATTCATTTTTATCAAAGTAGTTTAACTTTTGTACAAAAAATTCATTTTTAAAAGAATATTCAGATCCTCAAATAAAATAGAATTATTTGAAATCAAACAGTTGAATTTTTAAAAACAAAAAAATCAAGTTTCTACAAAACTGTTGAAGTTTTAACAAAAACGAAATTTTTTGACCAGATAGTAGAATTTTCCAAGAAAACAGTTGAATTTTAAAAAGTAAAAAAAAAAGATTATCCAGAAGGGAGGACTTTGTAACAGAATTGTTGAATTTATAACAAAATAATCACATTTTTATTCGAAAACTTGAAGTAACTAATAATAATGAATTTTTATATCAAAAAAACAAATTTCAAAGTAAGAAAGATTTTATTGTAAAGAAAAAAAAACCATATTGTTCAAGTTTTTAACCATTAAAGCCTAATTCTTAATGAAATATTTGACATTTCAGCCAAAAAATATTTTTTCTTTTTTTGTTCATTTGTTCCCAAAAAGATGGGATCTCAACTAAATGATTGCATTTCTAACCTGTAAAAACAAAATTTCGACCATAAAGAATAATTTTCTAGCGAAAAAGATGTATTTTACGCCAAAAACTGTTTCTTTGTCAAAAAAAGCAACAAAATTTCTACCAAACTGTCAAATTTTCAAGCTACAAAGACGGATTTTCTAGAAAATTTTTGAATTTTGGACACGGAAGTATTGATTTTTGAAGAAAACGTTCATTTTTAACCAAATGGTAGTATTTTCTAACAAAATAGTTGAATTTTGAAACAGAAGGAATCCAACCTAAATGGATGACTTTCAACAGAATTGTTAAATTTTCAACAAAATAATTTAATTTTTCACTAAATACTCACGTTCCAACCAATAAAGATGAATTCTCGAGCAAAACAGACAAATATTTATTATAAGTTCAATAATTAAATGAAATTATCAATAATGAAATTTCCCACCAAATAATTAAGTTTGTATCCAAAAAGTTGAGGTTCCAAACAAAAGGCTGCATTTCTAACCGATAAGAGGAATTTTTAACCAAAAAGGATAATTTTTTAACGAAATAGAAGAATTTTCAACAAAATATATGAATTTACAACCAAATAATCGAATTCTCACCTGAAAACGATAAATTTTATACAAAAAATTGAAGCAAGCAAAAACAAAAAATCAGTATCTTGGAAAGCGAGATTTATTTCCAAACCAAAAAGATGAATTTTCATTCAAAAACGATCCTTCAATCAAGAAAAAAAACAAATTTTAACCAAATTCTTGAATTTACTAGCTACAAAGACACACTTTCTTGAAAACTGTTAAATTTCAACAGGAAAATATCAATGTTTAACATAAACGTTAATTTTTAACCAAATAGTAGATTCTTTCAACATAATCCTCAAAGTTGGAACCAGTAAAGAAATCTTTATAATACAAAAAAATCAAAGGGGGAAAAGAAGAATTTTTAACTGGACAAGATTTTCCAGTCGAAAAAAACTGTTTAATTTACAATTAAACAGGCGAATTCTGAGTGCAAAATGTAAGAGTTGGAATTCCAACCTACCAATATTTCAAATTTGAGTAGAAAATAGTCTAATTAACCGCAAGAGGAGAATTTTCAACTAAACACTTACATTTTAGACAACAACAAAAATGAATTTTTTTACAAAAGAGACGACTTTTCATGAGGAGAAGACGAGTTTTCTATAAAAAATATTTTTTATTCGGAATAAATAAATGAACAAACCGAATTTTCGAATAACCAAGCCAAAGACTAATTCTCTACATAAGAGTTAAATTCCAACAAGGAAACGAATAACCAAATATATGATAAAATTTCAAGTAAATAATAAACTTTTTATTAATAAAATGTAAATTCTCAACCAAAAATATAAAAGTAGACTTTTCAACCAAGAAGAGTTGGAGTTAGAAAATGCGTATTCAACAAAAATTTATTAGTTAAGGAATAAAAGTGTTTTGAAATCTAAAAGCTTTCAACTTAAAAAATCAAAGTAGATAAGAATTGAAGATTCTAAGGAAACAAAAACCGAGAGATAAGCTTTTCAAATTTCATTTTGTCTCTCAAATTATTTATTACTAGCTATTATTGATATTATTGACGAAAACTCATTTTCTTGAGCAAGATCATAGAATTGTTTAAATATTTGAGTAAATTTTAGGTTGAGCATGTATTCAAATTTTATTAGTTCTGTTGAGTAAATACTTTCTGTATCAGTTTCTGTTGAGAAAATACTTATATGATCCAAAAGTTTGATTCAGGGGGTGTTCCTCCGGATTGACTTCAAAAAATCGATTTTTTTTTCTCCTCATAGGTAATACATCTAAGAATGTCATGCAAGAACGATTTTGTTTGATTCGTGAGAAAAAAAGAGTTTTTGGGAAGTTTTTTGACACTCCGACTTCGTGCGTTTTACGTTTTTTATTATAAAAGCCGCCATATTTAATTAACAAGTGAATAAACAATTATTCTGACCACGGAATCTTGTAGAGCGACCCTTAACACATAAATATGCTACGATTCAAAGATGTACAACTATTTTTAGTACATCAAATACGTCAAGAAAGTAACTCAATTCGTCGCTTTTTCTCATATAATTGTAAAACTTCAAATGCGTTTTTCTGAAAACTACTTTTTC
>WSXT02080310.1:0-12029 GCA_011762715.2 Neuroterus valhalla
CCCTTCGACCAAGGACCTACCGGACGCCAAAAAGGCTGAAGTCGGTCGTCGTCCGCCCTCAGTCAGCTCCCGTGTGCTGAGTTCTCTTCGAAAACTAATTCGTTTATTTTGTCATTAAAATCTACTTATTCATATCCCCATTTTCTATTCGACAATATTGATTTTCAATAAAATTATAATTGATAAGGATACATGGTTTTACTTGTGTCATCTACCCAGTCAGTAAATTAAAAAATTTCTTATCATAATTTTCTACAAAAGAGGCGAATTTTCAACAAAGTAAATACATTCTCAAAGAAATAGTTTAATTTATAAAGTCAAAAATCAATATTCAACTAAATACTTGAAACTTCACTAAAAACAGATTAATTGATTTTTAACAAAGTAGTT
Organism: Neuroterus valhalla; assembly: GCA_011762715.2. Classification (NCBI taxonomy): domain Eukaryota; kingdom Metazoa; phylum Arthropoda; class Insecta; order Hymenoptera; family Cynipidae; genus Neuroterus; species Neuroterus valhalla. The sequence goes on from WSXT02080310.1 coordinate 391, forward strand.
ACATTTTTAATCAGAGCTGGATTATAAATTAAAATAATGCACCTTCAATAAAAAAAGTGTAATTCCCAACAAAAGAATGTAATATTCAATCAAGTTGATTTGTTAACTAAAATGGGATGAATTCGCAATGAACAACGTAAAAAAGTTCTCTATTATAATTTATAAATATTTCTCATTCGAAATACTACTTTACTCTAAAAACTGCTGAAAGTACTTTCTTAATTTGAAATCATGAAGAGGGGACTTTCAAATTATGATCAATTTTAAATTAAAAGAGAAATTTTCTTAATTTCCTCTCTTCTCATTTCGAATACAATTTATTATAAAGAGTTCCCGTTCTATGTAAAAGATTCCCTGTTCCAAGTGAAATTATATGCCTTCACTGAAACTCTCTGCCCTTAAATAAAAACTATTATTGTTTTCCGAAATACCCTATCCCAAGTCAGATAAATGAGGAAAAAGCAAATAAAACGGATAAATACATTTTTCTTTGAAAAAATTGAGAAAATAATTCTTTCTGTATGTTCGGGCTATCATCATTTTGATTATCAAACTTGAGTCAGCTAAAAAAAATCTCACAGAGCAACATAAAGTAAAGATATTTTTTAAAATTGTCACAACCAGACTAAAGAGATGTTATACTCTTCAAATCAAATGATGCGATCTCCCTTTAATTTATAAAAAGAAAGCGGCCATTTCACGTATTTTTACGGTAGAATTATGAATTGTCTAGGTCAAGTAAAGTGATTTCCCGGTTTCTAAATTGAATTCTCAGTTTTTCCCCAGTCAATAAAATTCCCGGTCGCCACCCTGATAAGACAAATTTAAATTCTAGATGATTCGCAGGTTTTTTCCTTAAGAAATAATTACCTAGGAGAAGTAGTTCGGGGATCGTAGTTATCCATCTCTACTTTCCCGATTCTTGACAAATCGGGTTGTGAACGGGAGAGAGTTAATTTTTCCGTGGGGCCAAGTAATCTATGTTTACTTTTTAAAGGCAATAATGTTGTTGTATAAGAAGGAGGAGGTCTATCTTCGTAGTCAGATTGTTTTCCTCGATCACTTTCTCGTATTCGCATATCGATACTACTCTCATTGTCAATCAGTTTACTGTAGGAAGGAACCTTAACTTCTTTTGCAAGATGTTTCAGAACCTGTGATTGGTTTAGGTAATCGTCAGGGATATCGGTGATTTCCTGACAGCCTCCATTTCCAGGTTGTTCATAAAGATGGTCGTCATGTGGCAAACTCGACAGTGATTGCATGGGGCTGTTAGAGTGCCCTTTCCCTCCACTCTCGCAATATAAATACCCCATGTCACCATGGTCCCTTACGAGACCCGATAGCCTGTAAACAATTTTTTTAATTAATGAGTAAATCTCTATTTTTACCCTCGAAAAATTTCTGTATTTTTGAATCTTCCTATACTTTCAAAATAATAGATAGGCCATGAATAGAGCTGGAGAGGAGGCGGCATACCTATAAGGGTTTTTTGGGTATTTTATAGACTTGGATGAGGAAAGAGGGTATATATGGAGGGGCGATCATCTTTTTCTCCGCGGATACCTGGTGTCACTTCCCCTTCCAGTGGACGCAACCCCCTAAGCTGCCTCGGAATGCTCTCCGTACGGCTCCTCCTACGATTTTCGCTCCCTTGCGAGGCAATGCACCCCATGAATGCATAAATATTTCTCATAATGGCATAATCCCATAATCACTCTCGCTTTTGAAATTAAAGAAGTAGGACAACTTTAAATTGAAAAGATATATTTAGAGATGGGAAATTGTACATTGAAATGTTTCATTTGGAACATAATTGAATCTTGAATAATTCAATTTCGATTCATCAGTTTTTGCATTGTTGTATTTAAAGAGCACAATTTTCCATCGTTTCACAGATTTATTTGGAGATGGTCTGCGAAAAAGGGAAAGATAATCTGGTAAATATCTTAGTAAGCCTTCATGAGTTTGAATTTGAAAGTCTACCATTTTGGACGTTCAAATTGAACATATTTGACTTTTTATTTACAATTAGTTCCCTTATTTGGATTAATAAAATGAAGTTAGTATTCAATCCCCAAGCATTCGTAAACGGAAAAAGAATATACGGTTTTCAAACATTGAATATGAAATTTAGGAATTCCAACTTTCAATTCGGAATAATTTTAACTCTTATCACCGCTCAAAGTCAGTAAAAAATGTTCAAATTTGACTTTTCTGAATTTAAGCTAATCCAATACAAAATTGGGAGAAATTGAATGCTTATCTGAAAATGATTAAATTTCAATTAGATTCAATATGAAATATTCCTCTTTGAAGGTTTGAATAGGAAATCGTTTAATTTTAAACATTGTATTAATTTTTGATTATTCAGATTTTTGAAGCTTTTCATTCGAGAGTGTTCAATTTTGAACGTTTTTATTTGAATATATTACAACTTAAATTACTTCCTTTTCGAAATTGTATTATTTTTCGAACTTGAAATTATATGAAATTTCGAATATGAAATTATCTAAGTTTGCAAGCTTCTAATTTAAACATATTAAAAATGAAATTTGGTAATATGCATTTCCAAACTTTAAACATAATTGGAGCATATTAAATTTTGAATTGAAAGACTTTGAATGCTTATTGTCCCATTTTTAAACTTTGAGCTGAAAATTCTATGGTTCTCATCATTCCCAACATCTAAAAATGTTTTATTATTCTAATTTCAAGGGTTTTTCATTCGGAAAAGTAGACACTTCCAATGCCTTATCATTTTATTTCCAACGCTTTTGGTCATAAATGATAACATTGGAAATTTATTCAATTTACAATTGTCCTATTATCTCATTTGCAATTTTGAAAAGATTCAATTCTGAACGTTTTTCATTCGAGAATATTTTCAATTTATTGTCTTTTAATTTTAAATTTTCCTCATTAAAATTTTTTTTATATCAAATTTCGAAATTATACTCTCTACAAATATGTTCACTTTTAGACCCTTTAAAATTAGGAATCAGAGATATACTTCCAAATAATTAATTCTTGAACTCTCTCGATTAGAAACTCATTTTCAAATTGTTCAAAATCAGTTGAAACTAAAACTAAAATGTTTCATTAATAATATGAATATGTTTTCAAATCAAATAATTTGAAAATTAAAGCTGTTTTCTAAAACTATTTTGAATTAAAAGTTATCAGAATAATACTAGAATTAAAATAATAAAAATTTTACGTTCTCCCAAATAGAATAATTCCTAATTGATAAACTTTCAAATTTGATATTGGATTAAAAATCTGGAAATTAGTCTGGAAATTAGGTTGAAATTGTTCATTCATCAGAAGTTATTCACAGTCTTAGTTTTTGCTATATCATTAGGGAAAAATTACAATTCCTATCTCATCCTAATGATCAAGGCCTCATTTAATTCTCGGAAATATCCTCTACAATTTTATTTGGGTAGTGTTGATTGAAATTCGAACTTTCATTGTTCATAACAATTACAATAGTTATGATTTCTAAATAAAGTTTTTCGGGTGGTCAGTTGGTCGTGGGGGCTAAGGCATGAGCTTTTGACCCACTTCGTCTGGTTGCGGGTTCGATTCCCGTCTTGCGCCCTGGAGAGATTATGTAAAGGAGAGGAGGTGTGCCATGTGAAGACTCTCAAACCCGTAAAAGGGAGAGAGTATAAACAAATATTCCAATAAAGTTTTTCAATACAATCTATCCAAATAGAATTGTAGAGAATCCTCCAAAGATATAAACTAAAACTCTATATAACTTCTGAAAAATAAACAATTTCAACCTGAATTTTTTTTTCTGAAGCACACTTAGAAGCCTCCATCTAAGACCGCAGCATTTATAATAAATATATTTTGGTCAATCTCATAAATCATTATAAAGATTGTCGAATTTTGGGATTGACTGTAACAAGTGTACATCCTTAAATTTCATATTCAATGTTTGAAAATCGTATATTCTTTTTCTCCTCATGAATGCTTGGGAATTGAATACTAAATTCATTTTTATAATCCAAATAAGGGAACTAATTGTAAATAAAAAGTCAAATATGTTTATTTTAAAGGTCCAAAATGGTAGACTTCAAATTCAAACTCATGAAGCCTCACTAAGATATTTACTAGATTGTTTTGCATAGCTTTCCCTTTTTCGCAGACTATTTCCAAATAAATCTGTGAAACGATGGAAAATTGTTCGAAATTGAATTATTCAAGATTCAATTATGTTTCGAATGAAACATTTCAATTTACAATTTTCCATCTCTAAATATATCTTTTCAATTTAAAGTGGTCCTACTTCTTCAATTTCAAAAGCGAGAGTGATTATGAGTTTATGCCATTATGAGAAATATTTATGCATTTATGCATTGTCTCGCAAGGGACCGAAAATCGTAGGAGGAGCCGTACGGAGAGCATTCTCGAGGCAGCTTAGGGAGTTGTGTCCACTGGAAGGGGAAGTGACACCAGGTATCCAGGGAGGAAAAGATGACTGTCCATATAGAGTTTGATTGAGTACTTATAAGGGTATTTTGGAGGATATTATATAGATTATTCATAAATAGAACATACCTTCCTGAGGGCGTCCAAGACGATTCCTCGTTCGCGTTGTGTATGATGAGAGTATTGTACGAACTTGTAGAAACATCTAGACTACTTCTATTCGACCCGACGCTTGTACGATTACTTAAGCTATCTTTTAGACTGTTCCTGTTGGATCCGTTGATACTGTCTTTAAGACTATTGCGATTGGAACCATTTAGACTTTCCTTCAGACTATTTCGATTAGATCCGGATAAACTGTCTTTGAGACTGTTTCTGTTCAACAGATTCCCCTGCAAACAATGAATATTGTTAAACTTATGTAATTGTCTCGTGAACAAAGGATGTGCATACAATAGAAATAAACGTTTGGAAATAAAAGTCGCGGCTCGAACTTCCGTCTAATTAGTTCTGCTCGTAACAAATTCAAGTTCATTGCGAGTTTTGTAACAGATGTAAAGTCGATTTTTAGGAATGATAAGAAAATTCGAGAATGTTTGACACTTAGAAAAAATTCTGGCTGAAAGATTTCTAATTCTTTTGATCAGATATTCTGGTTATTGCAAGTAGATAAGTTTATGAAATCGCGTTTATTTTTTCTGATTTAAGCTGTTTCGTTAATATTCCTGGGAAAAAGAGTGGCGTGATCTAGTTTCAGTTTTCAGATACCTATCTTCTGTCAAATGTCGTGTTGATGGACGTGTCAAGTGACGCTTCGTCGGAAATGTACAGTTCTTAACTCTCGTAATTTTTTTAATGTATTTCTAATTACATAAGTATAAATAAGTATAGTGAACCGTGAGTTAAGTGCTTTAATGAGTCGAGGCTATGCATTTTCTGCATACACAGCACAGAGGGAGTTCGATTGGCTGGGATATAATGATCACTTTTGGACAAGCCACAATTTTTAGAATATTTCGTATAATTTTATCGAAAAAGAGGATAAAACTCACGAATACTTGGAAAAAATTTTACGAACTATTGACATTTATTATGAGAACTACACTTTCACCATTTTTATTTCACAGTTTGTCACTATGCCTAAAAGACTATCGATTTCCTGAAAATAGAATGATCCAATTTTTTCGAATACTTGTAATATACAATTTTTCGAAGATAGAAACTTGAAGTGAACTGCTAGTCAACGAAAGAGTCTCAAAAAGTTTTACAATTTCTCACAACGAATGTTTGACAAAAAAGGAGGAGATTTTCAACTAGATAGTCCAATTTTTGGATGAAATGGTGAAATTTTAAGCAACAGACGAATTCTCTACGGAACAGTTGAATTTCTAACCTGAAAATATTAATTCTCAACCAAAAAAATTTCCAGCAGAATAGTAGAATCTTCAACCAAATAGTTACATTTTTAACCACGCAGAACGAATTTGCAATCAACCAAAACGCTGAATCTTAACTGAAAATGTAATTTTTAACAAAAGAGTTAAACATTCAACCAGGTAGTTGGTGTTTAACCGAAAAGATCGCATTTTTTTGAAAATACGAATTTTCAACAAAAGATATGAAAATAGTTGAATTTTCAACTCCTGAATATAAAAAAGAAACACTTAAACTTTCAGTTCAAAAAAATTAATTTTTAATTGAGTGAATTAGTTTATCATTTATCAATTCATCAAAAAATTCATGTTCCAACCAAAAAAAATACAAATTTTCAACAAAATAATAACATTTCAAAATTAACCAGTTAACCATTTGAAACTTAAGCAATGATACTCAAGATGAATCGTCGGATTTCCAATCGGAAAGAAAATTTTTCAACCAGGTACATCAATTTCCTATTTTTAGTTAAATATCTTATTTCGTTGAAAATTTGTCTAATTTAGTTCACTGCAGCCGTTATCGATTCAAAATTTAAATCCTGTTTAGTTGAAATACAAAGCGTTGCATTTTTTGGTGAGAAATCAAGTTGATGGTTTGGAAATTCGACAACAACCCTAGTTGAAGTCAATTATTTCAGATTCAATATTAAACTATCATTGGATTAAAAGATGAACTACTTTGATGACAAATCATTTCTTTGGTAAGCTATTTATCATTTGAGTTGACATTGAACTATTCCTTTTGTGGTTAAAAAAGTATATGTCTTATGGAAAATTCGTTTTTAAATGAAAATTGATATTTCTAGCTAAGAATACGAACAAGTCATTTTTTGTTCTCAATCATTTATGGTCTACAATTCATTATTTATGTTAAAAAGTCACCTTTTTTATCTAAAATTAATTTTCGTTAGTCAAAAATATTCGTTTCTTTCCGTTAAATTAAACTTTTTTGGATTTTTTCTTTCAATATTTGGTTGAAATATCGACTATGACATCTTTCATTAGGAATTTAGTCTTTCTAGTTGGAAGTGGAACCGTTTTTTTTTCCTTATTTAAGATACATTATTTGAGCTAAAAATTAATTTTTTCAATTGAAAATTTGACTGAAATAGTTTGTTGAAATTTTCTTTCGTTGAATTTAACTGTTTTTCATTCCAAATTTATTCCTGTCTTCTTTGAGATATCAACTATTACATTTTTAGTTCAAAACTAGCCTACTTGATTCAAAATTCGTGTTGTTGGGTTGAAAATTAATTTTCTGGGTGAAAGTTCATATTTTTGGATGGAAACCTAATTATTCTGTTGATAAATTCAAAGTTTTGGTAAAACGTTATCTTATGATGAATTAAACTGTTTTAGATTAGAAAAATTTTCTTTTTTGGTTATCTCAAGTATCACATTTTTTGTTAAAAATGCAACTTTTGTGGTTGAAAATTCAAGGATTTGGTTAAGAGTTGAACTATATTGTTAATTTTTTGGTCAAAGATACAAAACTTAGGTTTAAAATTAATTCTCTTCATTGGAAATTGAATTATTCGTACGAAATTTAAATTTTCGATAGAAAGTTAATCTATTATTCATTCTTGGCAGAAAATTCAACTTTTGTGGTTGAAGATTCAATTCATTTGGTTCAAAATTGAATAATTTTATTATGAAGTAACGAAAAAATCAAAACTCAAAGAAGGAAACAGTTGGATTTTCAAGCTGAAAAGAAAAATCCAGTAGGTAATAATTGAATTTTCGTTAGACAATGATTAATGTTCAAACAAACGGTTGAAATTACTAGAAAAATCATAGACTATATCAACCAACAGTTGTATTGAGAACTGAAGACTTTAATTTTCAATAAAAAGGATATAATTTCTATCAAAAAAAAAGGATCTCTAACTTTTTAACGAAATAGTTGAATTTTCAACTAGACGATATGAATTCTGTAGTAAAAAACACAATAGTTGATTTTTTGACTAAAAAAGATTCTATTATTTAATTAAAAACGATTGCATTTATAAATGTATAAATCTTCAATAAACCAGGTTGATTTTCAAAGTTGCAAGTCTTGATGTAAGTTTATAATATTAAATTTCAGATCTTGTTTTGAAATATGAGAACATTATATTTTGACAAAATTCAGAGTCAAAAATGCTTTCAAAACAAAAGAAATAGAGTGATTTTTAATGAAAATAAGAAGGATCTCAGATATTTTTCGCAAGGAAAATGACTTTCTAATTGAACAATTTAATTCATTTATTTTTGACATAAAAGTTGCGTTCAATACCAAATAGTTGAATTTTCATACAAATTTTTTTAAATCTAAAAATAAACACTTATATTCAAAATGAGTTCAAACTCCAAGCTTTCTACCAAAAATGATGAAATCTCAAGCTAAAAAAGTGAGTCCTTCAGGAAGCAGTTAAATTTTCTACCAGGAAAGATAAATTTTCAACCAAATAGTTTAATTTAAAAGAAAAATGATAGTTAATTTGCCAGCAGACAGTTGCAGCCAAAAAGTGTTCAACAAACAAAAAAATTTGTTTCAGACATAACAGTTGCATTTGAAACCGAACAGTTAAATTTTCAAAAGAAAAGAGAATTGAATTCAACACCAAATAGTTGAAAATGAAAAAAAAAAAATCAATCTCCATCCGAACAGGCAAATATTTTAGAAGAGTATAGTCTTCAACCAAGGAAGATGAATTTCGAACCAATATCTTTTTCTACCAAAAATGATGAATTCCAAACAAAATAGTTGAATTTTTTAAAAATGAAAAAAGTATTTCAGACCTAACAGTTGCCTTCACAACCAACCAAAATTGTTTTCCAACAACAAACATTTGCATCAATAAAAGTTCAATCTCTAAGCAAAAAAGTAAAATTATCAGGAAAGTTGAATTTCCAACAAAGGAAGATAAATTTTTAAGTAAGACTTGTTCTACAAAAGATAATCAATTTCGAAGCTAAAAATGCGAATTTTCAAGAATTCATTCAAATTTTGAACCAAATAGTGGAATTCCTGGGTAAAAAATGAATTATTAACCAAATAATCCATTTTTAGCCTGAAAAGAGGAATTTTCAACAAAACAGTCGAATTTCAAACCAGTTTAATCAATTTTTATCAAAATTGTTGAATTTTCTTTGTGATAATTATATTTCCAATCAAACAAAATAAATAATGAATTCCCAACCGGGGAAAATTTTTGATCACAACTGGTCAACTTCCAAACAAAAAGTTGAATTTTTAGGAAAACAAATGAATTTAAATCCACCAAACAGTTGAATTTAGAATGGAAAGGATGCATTTTCTATCCGAAAAGAGGAATGTCCAATAGAACAAGCAACTTTGAAATATTGAAGGTTTCAATCAATTTTAATTCAAAATCAAAAACAGTTGAACTAGAAGAGAGAAATGTCTTTTCAAACAAATAATTGGATACTCAAATAAAACAATTATTGTGAAAAGAAGTTGATTTTGCAGACAAACAGTGGAATTTCTTGGAAAAGAATTTATGTATCAACCAAACAGTTGCCCGCAAGCCCAAAAAGTTGAATTTCCAATTAAAAGGACGCATTTTGTATTCAAAGAGAGGTATCTTCTACAGAACAACCAATTTCTGACCCGAAAATACAAATTTTCCACAAAACAGTTGATTCCTGAACCAGTAAAAACAATTTCTCACGAAAATTGGCAGATTCCGTAAATAGTTTTCAAATTTTCAGACAAAAAAGATGAATTATCAACCAGTAATAGTCAGATTTTTTACGACAAAAATTTACTTTCAAATGAAACATGTAATAATTAATATTTCAACCAAAGACTATTTTTATTTGGAATCAAGCACAGCTTATTTAAACCAGAAGTAAAATTTTTTTGTCAACAAAGTTAAAACCTGAACCAATTGAATTCTATACATATTTTAGAATAAAATTATTCCTACATTATTTCCCTCTATTTAATGAGGAGTTTTAATGTAATTATATAAAATAATATAAATTATATAAAAATGAAAATGAAATAAATATAAATCCTCATCTAATATTGCTGGCCTCAATGGCTATGTAATTTCAGAGATTGAGGAGAGTCTATGAAGGTATGAGTATATTGAAATTCGATAGATGGAAATCAATGGTTTCCAGAATACTTGGTTGAACTAACCAGAAGATCTGGTTGAGCTTACCTGAAGATTTGATTGAGCTTACCAGAACATCTGGTTAAGTTTACAAGAAAATCTGGTTATGTTGAACTGCATGGTTGTTTTTACCAGAAATTTTGGTTCAATTTACCAGAGAAACTAATTTTTTTGAAAAGTTAATCAGAAATTTTAGAGACTTTCGACCAGAATAAAGAACTCTGGTTGTCTTAATCACAATTTTTGTTGAGTGAGCACTGGTGTGGTACTATTATTCAAAAAATAATTTTGCAATAATTAGTATATTACTTGGATATTTGGTATGTTCTCCTTGTGGCTGGAAGATCTGGAGGGGCTTTGTTGCTGATTCTCTTGACCTTGTGGTTCCTGACGAGCTGTATGTCTTATCACATATCTCTCTTCGTTACTTAAATTTTCGTTCGATGTAGATACATCGGTGTCGCTGCCGCTCAAGCTTTGAGGTAAGCCACCTGTTGCAGAAGAAAGACACTTTAACTAAAAACGAAAAAAATTATCGAAATTATTTCTCATATTCATATTTATATTTATATCTATTGAATCTCTATAGCTTTAAAAGAAAATTACAGGGTTTCTTTAAGCCTAATTCGTGTTTATAGATGAAAAATAGTGAGAACACATTTCTTGCACCGGCGAATTATAAACATTTCACACAGTAGTTAGTATAAAATGAAATCTGTGATTTGGACGTAAACTAAGGCACTCGAAAATGCAACCTACTCAGAAGAAATGGACAATCTATTTTACTTTGCAGCATTTTGTAAATAAATTTTTTTTAAATTATATTTTCTCATTCATAATATTATAGGAAATCTTTCATATAGTATTAGATAATTACTACCCTTTTAAGATAAATTCGATCTAGTTATACACCAAGTATCTTATGAATCTTTTTTGCACTTTTTCGAGCAACTCAGCATGAGTCACAAATTTTGGAGCCAAGATTATTGACGCGTACTCAAACAACATGACTTTGAGAAAATAGTTGAATTTTCAACAAAATAATTACATTTTTACGAGAATTGTCAAATGTTCAACCAAATAAATTCCCAAACTTCAGATAAATTTTCTACCAATTTTTCAAATTATCTTGCAAAAGAGATTACACTTCAATTCAAAACAAATGCGATTTCAACCATATAATTGAAATCTCAAGTCACAAAAACGAGGTTTTTGAAAAATAGTTGAATTCTCAAAAAAAGTTCATTTCAAACTAAGAAAAATGAATTCGAATCGAATAGCTAAATTTTCGATATAAAATATGAACTTTTTACCAAGAAGACCAATTTTATATCAAAAGGTAAAATTTCAACAAAATACATAAATTTTCAAACAATAAGCTGAATTTCTATCTAGAAACTATGAGTATTCTACCAATAATGGAAGAGTGAAATTTCTAGTTTACAGAACTACTTTTTAACCAAAAGAACCAATTTTGAACTAGTTTTATTCAACAACGAAAACCATACGATTCTTCCACAAAATAGTTTAGTCCACAAACAAATGAGTATATTTTTGATGAAGATGATAAATTTCCTGTCCAAAAACAGTTTAACAAAACAGTTTAGATCTCAAGCAACAAGTTGCATGTTTCAGA
>WSXT02080321.1:0-12029 GCA_011762715.2 Neuroterus valhalla
CCGTCTGGATAGTAACATCCCAATATAAGATGTAATTTTCGTTCTCCAAAACTCGAACTGGGATGTATCTGTAGAAAAGCATCCATTCTGTCAAGAGTCCTAGGTTTAGGGCATTATTATTATTTTTATTATTATTATTATACCATTAAGCCAAATCCCTTGCGGAGTGAGCGTAACTTGTTCGGTTCCAGCCCCGATGTACTATTGGAAAATAGAAGAATAATGTGGAAGGATTGGAAAAAGGAATGTGTATGAGAAGGAAGTAGGGATAGGTATTAGATCAGTCTTAGAATTCATTGCGTGTTCTTTGCGAACAGAAAGAAGCTGCTTTCATTTTTTAATGAAGATGCGGGATTTTCAGTAAACGGAGAGTTTCGCAAAGCCAATAAAATATTCCACTAAGCGATATTCCTACAAGGGCTTATTAGTATCCATAATCGTTCGTTTCACGCTTCACACTCTCTCTCATATACGATTGCTCTCCAAACATCCCTATCCTGACATACAACTCTTGCTTCTTCCAAATCCATGCATATTTTCATACAGACTCTTGTGTTTCTACGGCTCTATATATTCCTTCTCTTGAGGGTCTCGTTCACACATCCTATCCATTCCTTCTTTGGTCTGTCTCTGGGTACGCTACCGTTCACCCTACCTAGATACACTTGCTTTGTAATCGTTCTCCATCTATTCTCTCAATGTGACCGAACCATCTGAGCAAATTTCTTTCACTTCTTTCAAACAGCGTTTCTTCTACACCACATTCTTTGAGAACCCACTCATTACTCACTTTGTCCATTAGCGTTTTACCGCACATATTACGCAGAAATTGCATTCCGATCGCATGGAGTTTACTCTCGTCCTCTTCTTGTTATGTTCAGGTCTCGCTACCGTAAAGGGCAGTTGGTGCTAGCACAGAATCGCATATCGCAATTTCAGCATCATTTCTTATATTTTTACTTTTAGTCATACCCCGTACACTGCTATTAATCTTTCTACCCTCATTTATACGTCTGGAAACCTGTGCATCTATCTTCCCGTCAGAAATGGATAAACTTCCAAGATACACAAAATGATCAACTTGTTCTATCCTCTCTCCATTTAGGGTAATATTGCAGTGTGTTTTTGCATCCTTACATTCAAACACCATGATTTTTGTTTTATTGACGTCAATGTTAAGCTCCATGCTCTTCATGCTGGTATCCAGTCTGCTCAACTTCCTCTGCAAATCCTCGGCTAATTCTGCCGTAACAATCTTCTCATCTGCATACGCAAGGCCATGAACTCTCACTGTCCTAAGATCAACACCTTCCTCGTCAAAAAGAGTCATTCTCAGACATTTTTCCATGTAAATATTAAACATCCAAGAGGGCATAACGCATCCTTGCCTAACGCCTTGCCTAATATCAAACCAGTCGCTTAGTTGTCCATTTACTCTCATACTTGCTTTGCTACCATTATATATTGCTTTCAGAAGCCACCCAGTCACTCTATATTCTTCTAAGACCTCCCAAAGTTTAGTTCTATTTACTTTGTCGAAAGCTTTTTCCTGATCAACAAATGCACAGCAAACTTTTTTGTTTATTCTTAGGCTTTTTCCCGTGATCTGTCTTAGGCTAAATATCTGATCCGCACAAGATCTCCCTGGCATAAATCCACATTTAACTTTTCAGATCCTTTCCTTTTTTACTCCCATGACTTTATTAATAAGTATTTTCGTAAACATTTTTCCCACAGTACTTAGAAGGCTAATCGCTCTATGATTATTGCAGTTGCCTGGATCACCCTTTCCCTTGTAGATTGGGGCAATAATCGCCTTCCTCCAATCACTCGGAACTTCGCTATTTACAGCACACATATTCATAAATTCACACAGCCACACAAATATCCGCCACCGAACTTAAGCATTTCAGAGGTAATACCATCCACACCGGCAGCCTCACCATTCTTCAGTTTTTTCATTACGGAAACAATGTCGTCGATACCGATTCTGCTTCCGCCATCTACATCGGGATTGTCTAACGTATCCGTGTCAGTGTCACTGCTGTCTTGCTCCTCGACTTCACCTTCATACAGCTTCTTGAAGAAATTCCGCATGCAGTCTTTCACTTTGTCCGAATCCCATACCATTTCACTATCAGCATTCTTAATTCCGACTACCTCCATGCTAGTATTTCCTTTTCTAGTCTTCTTAACCCATTTCCAAAATAGTTTCTTATTTCCTTCAAAATCATTTTGCATTTTCGTATCCTACAAATCCTTCCATACTCAGTGATTTCATTTTGCCATTATAAAATCTCTTGCAATCCCTTTAAACCCCCTCCAATCCTTTGTAAACCATGTAGATCGTTCCTGAAATCCTTCAAAATCCATCAAAATCTTTTGTTATCACTTGAAATCCTACAAATTCTTCTAAACTTGGTGATTTATTTTCATCATTATATAATCTCTTGGACAAATGCAAAGAATGACACTTCGAGTCAAACAAAAATTTCAAATCAAAAAATAGTATCAAATTCTGTTTTGAGGATATTTAATATTGAGAAATCTTCCCATAATGCACGTGCACCGGATGCGTTCGAATTACAGGGAGAGGGTCTCGACAGAGGGCGATAATTTCAACCTCAATAATCAATTGAACCTTCAATATAGCCCCTCGAACTTTCTCTTCCCTTTTAACTTTTTAATCGTGTAATTTTAGCTGCCTCATTCGAATTAAATGGCTCTTTAAGAAAATCTAGTGGTTATAAAAGGGAACACATCGATAAAAATGATTTTTGCAAATTTAAAATTGTAAAATTAAAACAAGTTTTGGGAGCGTGGAATCTCATCTCTTTTAGGGCATAGCAAAGGAACTGCACGGAGTGCACCTGTCCCACTGATCACTGAGACACTTCCCATATTTTTTCAGTTTTTATATTGACATAAAAGAACGTCCATCGTCTAGACATCGAAGGTGCTAAGGATTTATGATTCAAAGACACGAGACTCGTTAAGCAGCCTTATACTTAGCGATAATGAATATTCTCCTGGACTGCGTAACAAACGCCCACTTATAGAAGTGCCATAATTCAACCGCTAGGATCTCCTCAGCAATCCTAATAAATATTTATCACTCATAATAACGTCTGAATCTAGCAGGACTTTATATCAATATTGATTCATATTTCCATATGCGACACGCGATAAATGTATCACGTTCGATTTTTCCCTTCAATTCAAGGTCGAACTCCATCGAGCAGAACACACGTCTTGATCTTCAATCGAGTTTGTCCAATGAACGTGGCTTGAAACTAGTCATCAGTTTTTCTCTTCTTTCTTACACCAGATGTGTGTCTTTTCTTGCTTGATTTATTTCATCAAGCATATTTTCGCTCTATCGATTGCTTTCTTCTTAGCTCAGTTAATTATGGTATGTTAATTATCCATAGCCATCCTTGCATTATCTGTTTCTGCAATGAATATTAATTGACATATTATCGAGAAAGTTGAGCTGCATGTAATTCCTCTTCTTAGAGCCGGCATATTCATTTGAATACTGCCCCTCATCCCTTTGTATCTTAATAGATGTATAATTTTTCCAAGAATGATATAATAGTATATTATGGACCTAGGGGGAGAAGAGGGACTTTTCCGACGAGTACAGAAAACGTACTTGAGTTAAAAAAGCTCCTCTCTTCCTTGGCGCATACAATATTCCTTATAACAAACGGATGATTTCAGACATTTATCGAAATACAGTCATGATTTCAGCCAATATGTGAGTTCGAAAAAAGGTAGCATGATCACAAAGAAGTTCAGGAGTTAAAAATTCTATTTTGAAATGTCTATAAATTTCCAGAAATTCATGGCAATTTTTGGTCATCTATGTCAATTTCAAAGGAAAACATGGTGACTTACCATAAATCACCCGAAATCCAATTTAAAAAATTTCCATTTTATGAAGATTTTCCGTAATTTATAGTATTCTCACAGGCAATTTATGGTAACTTGGGATAAATTACCCAGAATACAATTTGGGAATTTATGGAAATTTTCGGTCATTTATGATAATTTTACAGGAAAATGTGTTGACTTACCTTGAATCACACGAAATTAAATTTCATAAATTTCCGGAAATTTATGAAATTTTCTGTAATTTACAGTAATTTTACAGATAAGTTATGGTGACTTCAGATAAATACCCCAAAATTCAATTTTCAAATTTCTAAAGATTTCCGGAAATTTATGGAAATTTATGTTAATTTTAAAGGAAAGATGGTGACTCACCATAAATCACCCGAAATTTGATAATAAAATTTTCCAGTTTATGAAAATTTTCCGTAATTTACAATATTCTCACAGGCAATGTATGGTAACGAGATAAATTACCCAGAATTAAATTTGAAAATTTCTATAAATTTCCGGGAAATTATGGACATTTTCGGTCATTTACGGTAATTTTACAGGAAAATATGGTGACTTACCATAAATCATCCAATATTCAATTTGAAAAATTTCCAGTTTATGAAAATTTTTCATAATTTATAATATTCTCACAGGCAATTTAAGGTAACTCAAGATGAATGACCCAGAATTCAATTTGGAAATTTCTATAAATTCCGGGAAAATTATGGAAATTTCGGTCATATATGGTAATTTCATAGGAAAAAATGGTGACTTGCCATAAATCACCCGAAATTAAATTTAAAAAATTTCCATAAATTTCCGGAAAATCATAAAATTTTCGATAATTCATAGTAATTTCATAGGTAATTTATGATACCTTCAGGTAAGTAACCCAAAATTCAATCTGAAAATTTCTATAAATTTCCAGAAATTTATGAAAATTTTCGGTCATTTATGGTAATTTTAAAGGTAAATATGGTGACTTACCATAAATCACCCAATATTAAATTTGAAAAATTTCCAATTTATGAAAATTTTTATAATGTATAATATTCTCGCAGGCAATTTATGATAACTTAAGATGAATGACCCAGAATTAAATTTGGAAATTTCTATAAATTCCGGGAAAATTCTGGAAATTTCCGGTCACTCATGGTAATTTTACAGGAAAATATGGTGACTTACCAAGAATCTCCTGAAATTCCATTAGAAAAATTTCCATAAATTTCCGGAAATTTATAAAATTTTCGGGAATTTATAGTAATTTTTCAGGTAATTTATTGCAATTAAGATAAGTAACCCAAAATTCAATTCGAAAGTTCTTATAAATTTCCAGAAATTCATGGAAATTTTTGGTCATTTATGGTAATTTTACAGGAAAATATGGTGACTTACCATAAATGACCTGGAATTCTATTTAAAGAAATTTCATGAATTTCCAGAAATTTTATGAACTTTTGGTAACGTATAGTAATTTTACAGTAATTTATTGCAACTTAAGATAAGTACCTCATAGTTCAATTAGAAAATTTCTATAAATTTCCGGAAATTTATGGGAATTTTCGGTCATTTATGCTAATTTTACAGGGAAATATGTCGACTTACCATAAATCGCCTGGAATTACATTTTTTTAAATTTCATAAATTTCTGGAATTTTAGGTAAATTATAGTAATTTCACAGGTAATTTATGATAACTTAAGATAACTAACCCAAAATACAATTTAAAAATTTCGATAAATTTCCGGAAATAAATTGAAATTTTTAGTCATTCATGGTAATTTTACAGGAAAATATGGTGACTTCTCATAAATCACCTGAAATTCAATTTAAGAAAATTTCATAAATTTCCTGAAATTTTGAGAGTTTTTGGTAACCTATAGTAATTTCACAGGTAATTTATGATAACTTAAGATAAGTAACCCATAATTCAATTTAATAATGTCCATAAATTTCCGGAAATTCTATAACCTGCAACCAAAATTTCCATAACATTTTTTAACTTCATGGTACATCATTTCTCGAGATGAGGAAAATAATCTTATCTTTTAGAATTCTGTAGCTATCTTATCACTTGTCTGGCTCTAAATCCTTCTATCGTGAAAGGGAGGAGGAAAAAGTGTTTATGGGAAGGTGGAGAGTTGAAATTGGGTTGAGGGTCGCAGGTGCTCGCATACTGCACAGGTCAGGGTTAGATTAACCCCGATCAGGTTACCCTTGGCGTGGGAGTGCCAGGAGGCCTACGTAATAATAGGATACTAGGCAAGCATACAGGGGGGGGGGGGGGAATTTTCTGTATGGTGTTATGGAGCCCCATAGAACCACAGATAGATATCCCCCATTCGTTATAAACGGTTTCAGCAACTCGCTGATTTATCTCGCCATTTCTGCTCCCTTCCCGCAAATTGTTTGGGAACTGGGAAATTTGAAATATTAGGAGGGCTGGACAGGGCATTTTGGAAGGATCTCGTAGGCTTGTGTTTGTTCCGAAAGTATTTTGAAAAATGTGACTTATGTAGTATGCCTGAATTCGCAAAAGAATAAGGTTTCTTGGTTTTGTTTTAAATTTTGGAAAAAAAATTTTTCATTAAAAATATGTTCAAAGTTACCCTATTTTTGAAGACTGATTTCTCAGGTACTACTAATTATTTAAAAAAATTTAAACATCATATATAAAATTTGATCCTTTATGAACAAATTAATATATGCAGAAAGAAAATTGCTATTAAATTAATGTAAAAAAACACGAGTCTACGAAAGGTCTCCAAGCAGTAATTTTAAGGCAAGGAACTGCGTGGTGCTCTGAAATGAAAGTGCACCATGTGTTGACCAAGTCCGAGTGGCGGCGCCACCCATGTTCGTGGGCTCAAAATGCATGGCAAGCATGTAAACATTGATCAATTTTGAATAAATGAACAGTATTGAATGCTTTCTTGCGGTTATTTATTAAAAGAAAGAGATTTACGTTTTTGGGATTCCTAAACATAAGTGTCAGTATCGAAAAAATGGTTAACTACATATAATTGAGCCGCAAATCTGGATATCACAACAATCGCGCGGAAGACAAAGCCCGCGAAATTGTTTTTTCTTAAGCGCCAAGCGATGGAAAATTGTTAAAACTATCTCTGGCGAAAAGCAATTAATGAGAAGGTTATGGAATAAAATAATTTGGATTTCAGTGAATACATTTGAGTGCTTTGTTTAAATTTGATCTTTAAATTCTACCTTTTTTTCTTTCTAGGGATTTTGTGATTGAATTGAAGGTAAATCCAAATGGATTCCAATTAATTGAGAAAAATTGGATAATTTCATCAAGTTTGGATTGAATCCATCAAATCTTAATTGATCCCTATGAAATTGGAGTGGATTCAGAGAAAAATTCCATTATATTCATACGAATTCAAGGCGATTTTGGAGAGAAATTCGAGTGGAATTCAGGATAAAATAAATGACAACTTATGAAGAGAATTCATAAGTGCATTTCGAAGATTTTGAGCGTGTTCAAGCATTCGAGAGAATTCCCAAGAATTAGAACAAGTTAAAAATAATGTAGGATGAATTAATAAGTACTCAAGGAATATGTCCCTTGAATACGGAAAACTCATTAAAATACTTCGAAAGCTTTTGAAATCCCTTGAAATCATTGAAATTCTCGGAAATATCATAAAATACTTCAGAATCTTGAAAAATATCTTCAAATCTTACACGTCCTAAAAAATGTATGTGTATCTCATAAAACTCTAGGAAATTCTCCACAACTCCCTTAAATTTGAATTAGGATCCATAGAAATATGTTGAAATTTTTCAGATCTTCCCCAAATACATTGAAATATTTGACAATCGCATACTTGCAAACTTCTTAACCCACCTTGATAATTCCGTGAAATCTTTGAAACCATTGAAATCTTTCTGAAATCTTCGTGAAATCTTCGTAAAACTGTTACACTTTCAAGACAATAAATGAATTTCCAACGAAATATCTGTATGTTTGAACTACATAAATGAAATTTTGAGCATAAAAAAAAATAATTTTCTACCAAAAGCCGAATTTCAAACTGAAGAACATAAGTTTTGAACAAAAATGGAACAATTGAATTTCCATTTACAAAATTTCTTCTCAAAAAGAAAGTAAACGAATTCTCAACTTATTGATTTCTTCGAGAAAAGACCAATTCTTAGCCAATTCTTTAGAAAATAGTTGAATCATGAACCAATTAGACGACTTTTCAACAAAATTCCAACAAATTTCCGACTTTTTGAGAAAACTTTTTTAAGAAAGAAAAACCTTTTTCTATCAATAAAACAGTAATGATTTCTCAGCAGGGAAAATTATTTTATAACAAAATAGTTGATTTTACATCAAATTTTCGAATTTTAAGCTAAAAAGATCAATTTCCTGAGCAAATGTCGAATTTTCCACACCAAAAAATAACCTACAAAAAAATGTTTATTTTCCACTAGATGTTTTAATATTAAAAAAAAAGTTCAATTCATACTCAACTAGCTAAATTTTCTACCAAAATAGTCGAATTGTCAACCAATAATATAAATTTTCAACCAAAAAGGTGATTTTTGACCAAATAGTTAAATTTTCTACCGAATTGTTGATATTTTAGATCCAGACGACTTTCGTGCAGAAAAATTGAAATTTCGAACCAATAACATTTTCTTTTTATCTGAAAATTGTATTTTCTATTTACAAATTCAGTATATGTACATTTTTTTTTTTACAAATTTTCACCCAAATTTATAATTCCAAACTTTCAAGAGAAAAATTAATTTTGCACAAAGTAGTTGAACATTCGAGCAATAAGTTGAAGTTTTGCCCCTAAATAAGAAACTAAAAATGGCAATTTCATACACGGAGAAACCCAAATACCAATGGTTGATGTTTGTTGGAAAAAAATCTCGAAACACCACTGAACGCTGCGTAAGCACGGTTCATTAATGTTTACGCAGCGGCCAGTGATGTGTTACGCAGCAATAATAAAAACATGACTGAGTCGTTCGTGCGCGTTACTAGCCATAGTCTACGCATCAAATGTTAGTGCGTGCGCGGCACTCACCGATGGGCGAAACAACAAATGCGGGTCGCAACAACTTCATGCGGATCGGCGCGACCCGCATGAAGTTTTTCGCAGTTTTTCGCTCTGAAATCTCATGCGCATCGCTGTGATTCTTCATTGTTTTGCAAATTGCCAATGTGAAATTAGTGAGTCCCGCGCACGCATGAACTATTAATGTGTATAAACTATGGCCAGTGACGCGCGTGAACGACTCAGTTGTGTTTTTTATCTTCATTGCGTAAGACATCACTGGCCACCGCGTGAACACTAATGAACCGTGCGTGGACATTAATAAATGGTGCGTACGCAGCGTGCAGTGGTGTCTGGACCCTTTTTCACTCCAAGCACGACCGAGTCGTGCCAAACGCAGGAATCAATGGTCTTTGGGTTTCTCCGTGTAACTATTCATATAAATTATACTAATTTCTCATTATTATATTTCCGATTCCATTGCCTTCAATCACTGTTACATGAATAATTAGCTTTTTATTTTTGAGAAAAGGATACAAAATAATGTAATATCAACGTCTAAAATGAATTGAATGAATATTTACAGCCGTACTTATTAGTTTGAGAAATTCCGAAAACCATCAGGATCCTTTTCTTGCACATACGAGTGCGAGAAAACGTTTTTTATTACGAAAAAGGAACAATTTTTAACATTTTGCCATTGATTATTTCAACCTAGCCCCGTGAATTTAATACTAATATGTAGCAACTTTCCTGCGTGGGCATTTCTGGATTAACGTTGAATGTGAAAAGGATCTTATCTATAGAGACGTGTCTATATCTTACCGATAATAGACCCCCTGAAGTCAGTTTGAGGGACAAAATTTCCTAATTTAAATTCTGACACAGTATTCGTGCATACCCAACACATATGGGGTTCCCGAATAAATTCGCACAATGTCTACACATGTCTTGTATTGTGTTCTTAAGAAATAAAGAAAGTTTCTCCTTTCAACTGATTCTGCTTTGTTTGAGCGGCGTGTATACACTGAGACAAGGATCTTCTCAAAATTTCTGTCGACCTGTCTTCTCGCACGTATATCAGTGTATCACGTTTTAGTACAAGCAAGTCGCCCCGGGCTCGGATATTATCCACTATGCTATCCATATACGATGCGTAGGGTCGAGAACGTGTTTGGGGTTGATGTTTCCCCCAGAAGAAAGGAAGTTTCGAAATAAATCACAGATCTAGGCAACAGGTGTAAAGTTGTATCATGATCCGAGCTCTTATTTCACAAATCTTCAGAAAGGATTAGCAAGAATCATCTCTGATTATTTTTTCTCACTTAATATCTCCATTTCGTTTGAAGAATGATATGCAAATACCCTTTTCAAAATCAATTAACTTCCTTTTTCTTAATTACTTTCGGGATAAAAAAGAAGAGATTCAAAGTAGCAACTTGTAAATTTGGTTTCGTATTACCCCTCTCAATCACGACTGACGAGATAAGGACGCCAAGTGGGACTTGGAGATGATTAGTCTCGCCTCATCGAACAAGCCGTCACTCGCGAAATAACTTCATTAGTTACAACATTTTTTCGAAGACACCTGGTCGAGTTGTGGATTGTGGTGCTTTGTAAAAATTGTACAAGACGAATAAAGACTTTATGCCTTTTTGTCGCGCGGCTTTTGCACATCCCAAGTCATGTTGCGCTTACTGTACGAATATTGAAAAAAATATATTGCAACATCAAACATTGCGCGGCACGATGCCGAAAACACGCGGCCCCTCGTGGACTCAAGGGGCGCAGGGATCAACGAAATAAAATGAAATTAATCCGAGGACCCGGCGGGGGTCGTCGGCTCCTCTCTGTCCTAGCTCATAATAAATAAATTCACGTTCCAGCCCCCGCCGTGTCCCAATTAATTCCGCTTTATTGCAGGACGCTCTAGCAATATTCATGCCGATATCAAGTTCATTACAGAGTTCGTCCTTTTATATGTTATCGACCTCATCGTTGACAAATTTTATTGGTCCTGAAATGAGAAACTTCTCTTGTTTATTTATGGGACGAGCGAAGCGGGTCCTCATAATACGGCACCAATGTACATTTTTGTAATCCCTCTCCCATCGGGAGTAATGCGCGTATGTACTTAAAATTTCGCATTCTGCTTCTTTATCACCTAGAGATGTGCCGTCAGCAAGATTTTTTTTAGATCTCATCAAGAAGCTGAGATATATCATGTTTTTTACTTGCATATGGGAATTCCTTACAACATACAGGGTGGGTTGCGCGTTGCTACGGGTGCTAGGCAACAGTGACTCAACGCTACAAATAATTCCTGGACCAGAAAGTAACTAGCTTTACGCCTCGCGAAGTTCACTGTGTATCAAAATATTTTGCGATTTAGAAGTATTAAAAATTCACTTATGCTGTTATGCAGAAAGAAAAGAATAAGGAATGAAAGCTTACGTGTTTTATCCAAAGACCTAAAATTTGTATGTAACAGATGTACCGTTTCAAATAGTCCACAGAAAATGACGCCATTAAAAATAAAGAAGTTAATTACACTTTATTACAAAAAATGTCGTGCTGCTTTTTAATCCTATTCTATCCAATACATATTTTAATATACAGCAAACTTCCCGAGTCATAAAGCTGCGCTTTCGCTAGTTTTTAGCTGAATAGAGATGCGGAAAGAAAAATTATCTCAGCTATCTGTTCGATTAAGTACTGAACAATTTCAACCAAATCTACTCTGGAGAAGTTGAAAATGTTGAGCTCCAATGAATCATTTAAATAATTTTGCTGATCACTCTACAAAAGTTGATAATGACTAGCACTAGCACCAGAGGACATGTACCATAGGGGGGTCCAAAAAAATTATTTTTCGAATTTTTATGCAGAACACCCGGAAATTTGTTCGAACAAAAAAAAAAATAAGAATGAATAATAATAATAATAATTAAATGAATAAAATGAATAAAGTATGAAACAAAAATATAAAATATAAATAATAATAATAATAATAATAATAATAATAATAATAGCTCTAAAAAAGCATCCAGAGGTGACGCAGGTTATCTTCAACAAACTCTGCTGCTGTGTAATGACAACATCATAA
>WSXT02080332.1:0-12028 GCA_011762715.2 Neuroterus valhalla
TTTTCTATCCAAAAAGAGGAATTTTCAACAAAATAGATCAATTCCCAAAGAACAGTTGAATTTTTAAACCGAAACTATGAATTTTTAACTAAATAGTTAACTTTCTACTCAGTTGTTAATTTTTCAAATGAATAGTTTACTTTTGAACCATATAGTTGAATTTTGGTACATTATAGAAACTCAAATTAGTGTTGATATATTTTTTGGAGTCACAATTGACAACACAGCACACACTGCGTTTGCGAGTATCGTTTCGTTTTCTATGGTTCCGTGAGAATCCCATTTTTAAGATTTTATATTAACTCGATAAACTTCTTATGTACTTCTTACTGATTAATCTGACACAAAATGATTTATTATCGTGTTATTTGATTTCAACACGCATGTAAACAATGCTACGTGTATCCCATAGGCAGCCATGTTAGTTAGTTCGCTAGATGGCCATCAGGACTCGCATTGCAACTTTAAATTCCCAATATTCTTAACAAATTGTAGTAGACTTTTAACCCAGTTACTGAACTTTGAACCAAAAACGGATTCTCTTTAAAAAGGTAGGAAAGAAGGGAATATATCGCAAATGTTATTTCTCAACTTTACTTACACTGGAATCCCTCCGTCCCTCAAATTGGTAATGTTGTTCATAGACGATCCCATGGTGTAATTGAGACATAGTGTGTTCCCTCCGTGGACCAATTATCATCCTGTTCTGCGCACTTCCTAAACGCCGCAATATTAAGGAATCAACAAATCAGATGAATAAGCGCAAAATTATATTACATACACTGTGAAAAGTGAAATGTCAATTTACAACGACAGCCATTGGAAATAACGATGCCAATGACGGTCAATGTATGTCGACAACGGTTGGCACAGCAATTTTACCGCGCTTGTGTAAAATTGCTGTGCCCATCGTTGTCACAATACATTGACCGTTGTAAAATTGCTGTTTCGACCAATGTCAAAATACATTGACCGTCATTGGCACCTTTATTTCCAACGACTGTCGTTGTAAATCGACATTTCACTTTTCACAGTGCAGTCCTATAATCTATAAAGGCCTGTAGCAATTGGCCTGTAGAATAAATGTGACGTGAGATTTGACCAGAGCTGCGTGGCGGCGCTGGCTGTACTTTTAGGCCGCTAACACCGACACACACAAAAAAAAGTTTTCTGTGCACCGGACGCGACCTGTTTTACGGGTATGTTTTTCAACCCGCTGAATCCGAATTTCAAATCAGTTTAAGCCGTTCACCCTGAAATTTCGAGTAAATTGCAAAAAACCGTAAGAAATAGCGAAAATTGGATGTTTTAGCAATAAGAATAACGGTGTGGCTATTTCTTCCGTCAACGAGATGGCACATGGCAGCAAGCAGTGAATCAGAGAGTTTTTGTTAAGGCAACGTCTATTGATCAAGAAAATTCGTGGTTGATAGCCGAATCAACGATGTGGGCATTTCTTAAATATGAAATTTAAGAATTTTGAATTAAACCATGTAATGTTCTTTTCCCAAGTCCCCAACAAATCACTGCTTTCTGACATCCCGTTGGCGGGAAGAATAGCCACAGCCTGAAAATAATTTGTGGATCTAGAGCAAGCATAACTTTCATGTATTTTGCAAAAATCGCAAAAAATTGGGGTTATCTCGATAAACAAATTTTTTGAATCGGACCGAACGATAAGAACGCGAAGAACGATAAATACAAGAAACATATTTATTCATGTTTAACAGATTTTAACCAATTTTTTCGATTGCAATTTTTTGCTATTTTATCGGTTTTATGCCATTTTTTGAGTGTTTGTGGGAATATGGGCCAAATAAATTGCAGATTCGAATTTATCAGAGTAAATCACATGAAAATCTTCTTCGATCCGAGTAAACAATAATTTTTTTGATCGAAACAATCCCAATTTTTTGCGGTTCTTGCAATTTTCTTGGGTTTTTTTACAATTTTCATGGGTTTTTTAATAATTTTCTTATGTTAGATTCAAAACGGCTTATGATCTAAGTGCACTTGAAATTAGTATTCAACGTTTCAAAATACATGAAAACTATGCTTGCCCTAGATCCACAAATTATTTTTATTACTAAAACATCCAATTCTCGCTATTTCTTACGGTTTTTCGCAATTTACTCGATATTGGAAGGTCTACGGCCTGAACTCACTTGAAATTTGGTTCAGCGGGTCGAAAAACGTACCCGTAGATAGGTCGCGTCCGGTGTACAGAAAACTTTTTTTTTTTTATGTGCCGATGTAATTGTTCTATAGCATGAGGAAAATTTAAATTTGATGTATTTTAATAAATTAATAAAACACGTTTTTTTAGCATATATTTATCTAGGAAAAATATTACGTATTATTTTCCGACGGCAGTAGCTGCGTGTTGACTTCCGACTTGGGCGGGATCTCGAATGTCAAGCACGAACGGGCGCGGTTAGCGCTCGGACGGGTGACTGTAGCATTCGATGCTATCGATTGTCTTCATCTAAACTCGTCTGTCGATATTCTACTGCGCTCAGGAGTTTTGGTTTTCTGCAGTTTTCCTCTCCTCTGATCAAATGTTCAGGCGAATGCGAGCGTTTTAAATACAAAATCCGGCTGCAGACGGTCTGACGATCTCCTGTGGGAGGGGGGAATATAGATATGTGAAAACCCGAAAAGGGTATACATGGAGTGATAAATCTAATCCATTAGGTAATATTTCAAATATCCAATAAATTATTAGGTCCTAAGAAAAAGTGAAGAGACAATTATTTTTATGACTATATACGAATACGCCCCTCACAGAATACATCAATAATTCTAAAAAAATATCAAATTCATAGCATCGACATATGTAAATATCGTAAACTATAAAAATAGTAGATTTCAATTGAATTTCTTTTTAGTTTTGACATTTTTAATAACGATTTATTTTGCTTCCTTATGTTGAACCTGTGAAAAATGAAGACATCTACACAAATTAATTATGTTATTGAAATATGTCGAATATTTATAACGTTTTTTATTATAAATAATAAGATTCGTAGAATAAATAAATATTATAAAGTTGGAAAATTAAAAAGTGTATTTTTAAACAATATTGAAGTAGTTATAAATGGAATATTATTAAGGTACATAATTATTCATTTATTTCAAATAATGGAGATACATAATTATATATTTAATTCAAATAATTATATATACACTGGCGAATTTTGAGAATTAAAGTTGTAGGAAGTTTTGCTCGCTTCTTCTGCTACATGTTCCCAACCAAAAGGAAGAGGCTTCAACTAAAATAGTTGAATTTTCAAACGGTAACATTATTCAAATTAAATAATAAGAACTCTTGAATTCATAAAAAAGCTGTCATTTTTCGTATTTCTACGGTACAATTTTAACTGTCTAGGTTGCATTGAGTAATCCCCGGTTCTTTATTTCAAAATTAGCTCTTGAAATAGGTTTTTGCCAGATAATAATAACTTTTTTAACATTAGGAACAGTAAAAACATGCACTTTTCCGGAGCAAGTCGCATATCCCGACTTGCATCCAAAAACAACGCATTTATATCCCATTGATAGCGTTGATTTACAACAACCTCGAGGAATTTAACGTTTCAAAACATTGAATTTTTATTTCCAAGAACAAAAAATTGGATACTTCCGTTAATGAACCTAAAAAAATAAAAATTAACACTGTTGACACTTTTTCCATGTATTTTACGAACTGTCGGCCTAAAAGTACAGCCAGCGCCGTCACTCGGCTTCGGTTTTATTTTCAGCCGAGGAATGAATTTGAATTTTACAACTTAACCCATTCAGACCTGTTCAGGACAGCCTGTAGGGTCAGAATTGAGGTTTCTTAATGTTATTCATCTCTAGTAAATAATTTCTCATTGAAAACTTCCATACATAAATTTATCTGGGCTTATCCATTTTACTTCTAATTCCAAAACCTTATTCGTTTTCCTCGCAACGAAAACAACATTTTTTGCGGAATTTTCTGACGTGTGAACTCGACATAGGGATTCTCCTCAAGTGCTGCCACTACTGTCTCTTTCTCCAACTTTTTGACGCCGTGGTTGGTAACGCTGCGCATGTGCTGTCCATCTGTTTGGAGGGGCGTAGAAAGGAGGCCATATTGTACAGTTAAATTGAAAGAAAGAAAATAATTTATTGTACCCGTCTGCAGTCGCGACAATTTCAATTTTTCTCCCCCTTGCTCGTCATCCTTTCTGTGATCAAAGCTTAAGGTCATAAATATAGTGAATCGTAAAAAAACGGGAGCCTTCTCTCGGCTCCTGACGTTTTGTGTGTAAATACAGAACACGAATCTCAATATATTCGATCAGACCGTCCATCCAAGGAGTACATAGTTCGCTGTCGACGAGATGGGCACTCGAGACGACGAGTACGATTATTTATTTAAGGGTAAGAATAAAATAAATCAAACTGAATCAAATTCCTTCCTAACCCCCATTTCTAATCGCCATTTTATACCGGACTTTGCAAATCCTTATCGGGTCGTAACCGAGGAATCGAGGATCGTTGACATTGAAGCGCAGATTGTGTGGTGGGAATCGACGTTTACGGTGGAGAAATAATCGCGAGCGTTAGCCAATCCTCGTCTGAATGGAAGGGTTTTTTTATTTTGAATTATTATCATAATTATTTTTTCGTGTTTCGTCTCTATTGATGTGTGCACTGTACACTAACGGAAATCGTCTCAATGGGAGACAATCGAGAGAGAAAAGTGCCCTGTGGCATTACCACTCTTTTTTTTCTACTGATATTCTATGAAAGAAAGAGCCGAATGACTCTTCATTTAAAATCATTAGTGATGTCATCAGTGCTTTTTTATATTTTGATCCCTTGGGCTCAAAATTTCGAAATTTAGTATTTGACCTCTTCTGTCAAACTTGACGTCTATTGTTGCATTGTTTGACACGTGTAACAGTGAATGTGTGACGTTGTGGGGCAAAAAGTACGATTGTGAAAACAAAATGAAGCCAGCTTATCGCGTAGATTATTATTTTATTAAAAAATTCTCAATTTCTAAAATATTTATTTTTGAAAACCTGTCAATTTGGGTTATGAATAAACAATAATTGTTCCTTGTCCAACGCATATAAATGCAGGTTTCTTATTTTATAGACGTTAGTGTATACTTGTATGGTAAATAATACATTTATAACTTTTAAAAATGACTTGATTGCAAAATATTTTTGTACTCTCCACCATTCATTCGAAAAAACATGTTTTCCCCTTCTGTTCTATTTCTTGGTTTTGCTAAATTTATATCATTCTAACTTGTAATCATAATTTTTTTTTACAATCATAAGGTTTCAAATAATTTAAGAACTAGGATAGAATATAATTATATACATCGGACTTCGGTTGGAGTTAATTTAATTCGGTGTAATTCAGACATCCTCCAATTCAAATTAAATCGGAAACTGAATCTCTTGAAGGACTTGATACAAGATGACCTTGTGTTTTTTGTTAAACATCTTTTAGAACACAATTATCTTTTCGTATTGTCCACGACCTTATTCATAAATTAGAAAGCAACGCATATTTATAATACATCGAACATTTATCTGCTGACAGCAGCAAAACTTCTTCCTGAGAGATTTTTATCATTCAAGTGAGTAAAGTTGTTGCATCGGTATAAAATTTAAATTAGAATGGAAAAAAATATTTTTTAGCTTTCTCGTGACAGATATGTTTTTATCACGAAGTTTAGTGAGATTTTATTCGTTATCAATGTTCTCTTCTCTTTTTCTCCGTTAAGCCAATTTGTTCCGTAATTCATAGATTACTTAATTAGAAGAATAGAAACTCGGATTAATCTATTTGTACAAAACTCGTTTTTTGTCTTCAATTCGTACTTCAAGAATGAGCAAATATTCCTCCTGATCAGGGAATGGTTTTTTTATCCTGCTTTTAGTAACTTTTCTTTAACCCATCGAAAACTTATATATTTTTAATTTCACCATTTTATTTGAACATGAATGTTTCATTATGGATACTTATATGGTACGAAATAAATAATTAGGGATAATCGTGTTGAATTAGACACATAATTTTTGTTAAAATATCCGCAGACATAAAATTCAAAATCCAGAAGAGGAAAATTGACCAAGCGTTCTCGTATTTCCGACTTTGCTCTCTTCCTACACAAAGGGCCAGTATTGTCCCGCTGTGCTCTCAACTGGGACTCTCCCCTCTCTTTCTTCCATTCTCTCTCACACTCTGGTTGTTCACAGCTGTTCAAGATTCCCCCAAAATAAAACGAGCATTGAAGTGGACGATAGTTTCAAAACTTTACTTTTTCTCGAGCGATGCGTAGGCGCTAGTTTTAAAAAAGAAACGATGAATAATAGCCATACTATGATTAAGAGTTCCTATCCAAGGTGATTTTAAATAATATTTCTCTTTAAACTAAAAAGAAAAGAGGTGCATGAACAATAAAATTATAAGCCGAAGTTGAATTTAATTTTCTTAGATTTTTCTTTAATGAAACTAAATTGTTTTGTACAAAATTCGACTAGCTCTTATTTGGGCAGTTTGTAAGAATTTCTAACAGATTCCTGCAGGAGACTGGGACCTCCTCAATGTGCAACTTAACCAATAATAATTCGTTTACAATGATAAAGCCTAAACAAGTTACGCTTATCCCGAAAGGGATTTGGCCTAATGGTATAATAATGAGAAAAATAATAATTCGTATAAAAAATTAATTTTTAACCGAAAAAAACGATTTTTTATATTTTTATTTTCAATCACATTTTAAATAGTTGAATATCAGCTTAAATAATAAATCTTCCATTTAGAAATTATTTTGCTACCGAAGAAGATTTCAATTTCCAATTTTGAATCAGTTGAATCCGGAAAAAGGGGAATTTTTGACAAAGTTGTTTGATTTTCAACTAAAGCAGATTATTTTTTAATAAAAAAGGATGACCTTTCAAAAACGAAATTATTTGCTTCCAAACTAAAGACGTCAACTTTTTACTGCAAAAGGGTAAATTTTCTACCGGAATGATTTTCTTCACACTAGGAAAGAATAATTTTCAACCAGACAGGTGCATTTCCAAACAGGAAAAATGAAATGGCTTTCAAAAAAGATAAAATTTGGGAGAAAAAAGGCGATACTCAATCAAAAATATGAAGGTTTCAAACGAACTTTCTGAAAAATCTATACTAGAGAAGATTTTTTTTTAAATAATAAATAATGGAATTTAATCCAAAAAGACAAATTTCGAACAGAGAAGTTTAACAGTCCACTACAACGGATTATTTTTCAATAAAAAAGGATCATTTTTCATTCAAAAAGGATGACTTTCTAACAGAATGTCTTAATTTTGAACCAAAGAATTGAATTTTCATCTGCAAAAATTTAATTTACAATTAAGGTTCTAATTAGTCCTATTGTGAAGATTACTTCTCAACAAAATAGTTGCATTTGAAACCAAAAAAAATTCAAATTCTACAAAAAAAATGTATTTTTCAACGAAAAGGCAACATTCTATTCAAAACATGACATTTTCAAGCCGTTGAGACGGAATTCTTTTATAAAAGATGTATTTTCAACTCGAAAATATGGATTCAGAAGTATGATAATTTTCTTTCCTGGAAATTATGAATTTTCAAATAAAGATCTGAATATCAACTTAGGAAGATCACTTTTTAAAGAAAAATATTGTATTTTAATTTCCAAAATGAAGATTATTAGTTGATATCACTATCCAACCATTCATGAGTTCTATAAATTTTCAGTTAGGAACCGAAATTATCAACTGAACAAAAATGAATTTTCCAAGAAACAGATCAATTTTCAAGTACAATCTCAACCAATAAAGATTTTGATTTCTAATCAAAAATAATTTAATTCAATCCGAGACATACATGTCCTGCAAGTTCTGAACGTTCAAATGAACGAAATATTTCTTAGCGATTCTATTTTATCTACAAATATTGTTAAAACTTCAATTTTAAATTACGTATTTTAGGTTTCTTTTAGAATATACCATTTTCAATGGAAATAAATAAGTATTTTAGTTTACAAAGACATCAAGAAGAAGTTTCGTTCATTTGAACGTTCAAAACTTCAAGCACATAGAAATACAGATTTTTGAATAAAGTGATTCAATGATCAACTACAAAAGATTGTTTCCCCATAAAAAAAGATGATTCCAACAAAATGATATGATTTCAAAACAAAGAATTTAATTTTGAACTGCCAAAAATAAATTTTTCATCAAGATAATTAGTTTTCTGGAGGACAATGTTAATTTCTAACCAGATAGTTGCATTTCGAAAAAAAATTGCTTCCAAAAAAGATAAATTTGGAAAGAATGATAAGACATTATATCCAAAATATGGGAATTCCGAACTGAAAGACGAATTTGCTATAAAAAGTATTTTGAACCCGGAAATATGTATGTTCAACCGAAATGATTCATTTTTGCCAAAAAATATATATTTTTAACAAAAAATTTTAATTCCGACTGAAAAAAATCACTGTTTAACTGTAAAAATGTTATTTGAATTGTTAGTAAAAACATTCATATTCATTCGATAAAAGCAACGAATTTTCTAAAAAATAGTTACATTTTTAACCAAGATTTTAAAAGTCGAATAAAAAACTTGAATAAAAAATCTTCAATACAAAAAAATGATTTTCCTACGAAAGAAGATTTTTATTTGTAACGGATTATTTTTCAAGCAAGAAGGATGACTTTTCAACAAAGCCTCTTAATTTTGATCCTAAGAATTGAATTTTCAACTGCAAAAGTTGAATTTTTTAATCGAAATTATTAGTTTTTCATTGTTGGGATCCACCCTCAACCAAATAGTCGCGTTTTTAACGGGAAATAATGAAATTCTACCAAAAAAAAAGTGGATTTGCAAACGAAAAGTTGATTTTTATAAAATATAACATAGTTGAAATATGTCTGACGAAATTGTTACATAAAGGCTGTTTTTTCGACCCGCAAATATAAATGTTCAATCAAGATAATTGTTCCTGGAATTATTATGAATTTTTCAACAAAGATTTGGAATTCAACTTAGAAAGATCACTTTTTAACGATAATTCAAAATTTTGAAATTAATAACTAGTATTTGGAACAAAAACAGATTATTACAAAAATAAAAAATAGTACGAATTCAACTATGAAATAACTACATAACTGTTAATTTTCAGTGAAACCTTCAAATTTTTAACCAAATAGTTGGATCCTCAAACAAAATCGATCAGTTTTCTACCAAAACAGTTGGATATTTATTGATAAAGGATGCGATTCTTATACCAAAAAAGAAAAATTTTCAAGCTAGAAAAGAAAAAAAAATATTTGCATGTAACATGTAAAAAATTGTTTAGTTGAGGAAGACGAACAATTACAGTCGATTTGTCGAATGTCCAATCCAAAAATATGAATTTTTGCAGAAAAGAGTTGAATTTAATAGCTAAAAGGTGACTTCTGAAATAAATTATTTCTTCAATAAATTTCTCGAAATCTGGGGTGACTATTATTAAAACTATTTTTCAACAAAATGAAACCAACGGCCATGCCACGCTTAAAAAACCGGTTCCTATCCGATCACTAAAGTTAGGCAGCGTTGAGCGCGGTTAGTACTTGGATGGGTAATCGTTCGGGAATACTGCGTGCTGTTGGCATGTTGGCAGGAGACTGTGTCCTCCCGTGTATCCGACTCAACTAATTATGACTCTTCACGAGTTACGCTAACCCCGCAAGGGATTACGGCCTAATGGTACAAAAAATGTATATATACCTCCAATAATTTTTGTTAAGAAAATCGCTTTGTTTTACAGAAGTTGTCTTTCGAAATAATGACGTCACATGCCTCGATTCAGACGTTACTCGGCGTGAAATTTAAATAAAAACTGTATAAGAAATTTCCTGTACATTTATTTTTTCATTTATACATGGAGATAAAAATTGCATTAACATCATTTTGTATTGAGTAACTTCGAGCTAAAATAAATGAATCGCCGAAATAAAAGCGCATTTAATGGAAATATCAGTAGTAGATAAGAATATTATAAAATGAGGGCCTTGATTTTCTCTCTCGATATCTATTATCCCTCTGATTTGAATAATCAATGCACGCCCAATTGAACTTGTGACATAAGCACGTTTACGTTGCTTCTTCTCTTGGTGACAATGGTACTCTGTAATTTGTTACTTGCACCCGTGATTCACGGCCTGTCATCGAAATCTAAAGCATGTTTTTATGATTTCAGTGGTTCTCATCGGAGACTCGGGAGTTGGAAAAAGTAATCTCCTCTCACGTTTCACACGCAATGAATTCAACCTCGAATCAAAGTCGACTATTGGAGTCGAATTCGCCACTCGCAGCATACAAGTAGACGGAAAGACGATTAAGGCCCAAATATGGGACACTGCTGGCCAGGAGCGTTATCGTGCAATCACGTCCGCGTAAGTTTGTCCAGCAACCAGAAATGCTATCCAGGAAATGAAATCAGACGTGACTAATAATTGTAATTCTCTGGGTGGTGAGCAACCGGAAAAACACGGAGAAGTCAGGGAATTTCTTCCTTTTGTAGTAGAAGTCAGGAATATGAAGGAGTATATGCAGGGTGGTGACTTGACCGGGAATTTACTTGACCCAACTTAGACCATTCCAAATTCTACAAAAAAAAATACGAGAAATGACCGTTATCTTTTTATGAATCAAAAAGATATCTTATCATTTGATATAAAGAATGTCAAATTCCTTTAATCTAATTCTCAAAATATTTGAATATATCTATACCTCATGAGAGGAAGAATTTTTTTTCATTATAAAAAACGTTTTGGAAATTTGTTGCTAAGTGAGATTTTTTTCGCTGACTCAAATTTGATAATCAAATCGATGATGGCTCAAACCTACAGAAGGAATTATTGCCTCCATTTTTTCGAAAAAATGTATTTATCATGTTTTATTTGCTTTACCTAATTTATCAGACTTGGGACAGGAAATTTCAGAAAATAATTATGGTTTTCATTTTAGGACAGGAAGTTTCAGTGAAGAAGTATAATTTCAATTGTCTTGTGCTTAAACGAAGGATTAAAAAAAATTTTATTACAACTTATTTTACGAGGCGCTAAATGGCAAAAATTTGACCGAAAAATGGGATTTTTTGTTCACAGCTCCGCCAAAAATTCAAATTTTATTTCCATGTTTTTTCCTTCGTCCGAGCACGAGTTTTATACATGTACCAACTAGAAATTTTGGTTTTTTTATTTTTTATTTTGGATAAACCAGTCGTTAGTTATGGTCACGCGGAGACCACTTTTTTTAGAGGTCAAGGGGAATGAACTCTGAGCGGCTGAACGTTCAATATTTATAAACAAAAATTTCACAAAATATCTATTAAATATATGTCTTTGATATGCTGAATTTTTCAAATAAAATATTTTATCCAATATATTAGAAAAATTGGTAAAAATACCCTTTTTTCGAGCCTTCAAAACCCGGTGTAACCCCTTAAGTTGAACATTGATTTTTCAATTTGAAAATTAAACTATTTTATGAGAATCTATGTACTTCATGAAAAATTTGGATTTTTTGCAGAAAATCAATCTTTATGGTCAAAACTTCATCTTTTGCCTTAAATATATTTTTTCATTTGAAAATTCATCATTATATCTAAAAATTGATCAGTTTGGTTGAAAATCAATTACTTCAACTGAGAATTCAACTGTTTCATTTTTAGTGTAAAATTGATCGTTTCTAGTTCAAAATTCGACAATTTGGTGAAAATTTGTCTTTTTGAATTAAAAATTCAATCAATTTTTTGGCAAAAATTGATCTATTCTTTTTATTTAAATGTTCATAATTACAGTTAAACATCCGCCTTTCAGGTTTTAAATTCAACTACTTCAGTTGAACATTTACAATTTCATTTGGTTCTTCATAATTTTGTGTATAAATGTAATGATTTGTTTGACAGTTTTGTTTGTTTGTTGGAAGATAGCTTTTTTTGTTGAAAGTTAGTTCTCTTGTTTTTATATAT
>WSXT02080343.1:0-12028 GCA_011762715.2 Neuroterus valhalla
TGAAGCGAGTCAGAAGTTGCTGTTTCCAGAGCAGGGAAAAAAACTGGGAAAAAAACTCCTAGCAGGGAAAAAAACTCCAACTGGAGGAAAAAAAACTCGAAACCCCGTGTATTCATGCATTTGTTGAAGAAAATATCCTATGCACCTATGGATAGACGCGTTTTTGTCTATCCCTAGGTGCATAATGTACTATTCTTTTCGAGAGTCCTACAAGATCGTGAATACAACTTGCTGAAATATTTTTTTGTTAGAATCAAAATGTCAGAGTGTTGGCATTTTCGAAATCCAAAAATGTAAACGAAAATGATAATTTTCATCCAAATAACGCAATATTGAAAGAAAATAGAGAAAAAATATTTCTTCTTGGGAACCCTACACGATCGTAAATGCGACTTTTAGAATTTCTTCGAAAAATCGAAAATTCCAATTTTGATCGCGCAAAAAAAAATACAAAACGAGTTTGCCTTAAATCATTTTCTGATAGGGAATGTATTTTTTTTCTGCAAGAAAAATCCAAAAATATAAAATTCTAGTTCAAGAACAAAATTGTTCTTCGAAAGAACATCTACAAATTTTGTTTAATTTTTTTTTCTCATGAGGTGCATAGTTTCGGTATTAATCTAAAACAACAACATTTCAAATAAAAGCCAAGATTCTAGCAACACTTAATGAGATCCAAAGAAAAGTTTCGAAAGAAAAACTGCTCTTTTTTATGGGACGCGCGGTTTTTGTTTCAATTGAAATTATATTCATTATCATTATCATATCATCATGCCAAATACCTTTTGGAGTAAGCTTTACTCGTTTACACTCCATTCTTGTAAACGAATCATTATTGGTTAAGCTGCACACTGAGGAGGGCACCAGTCTCCTGCAGGAATCTGTTAGAAACTTCTACATAACTGATCAAACAAGAACTAGTCAAGCTATGAACAAAATAGTTTATTTTCATTAAAAAGAAAAATTAAAAAAAATGAAAATAGATAATAATCTTTGGGGGAGTTGCATTGACCCTTGATAATAAAATTCGTAAAGAAAATTTTTTTTCGTTGTTGGCTCTAGGTCCAGGTATAATTGAAAAGAAATTAAATCGCCTCAAACGTTGAGGCACACAATGTTGGCCCTCTTCAGTGGGTTTTTATTGAATCTTATTAGATGTAGTAAAAAATCTTTGGCATGTTGAATAGATGGAAAATTTGTTTTCAGAGAGAGAAAAAATTATTGGTAAGATTTCTTCCTACATCTAATAAGATTAAATAAAAATCTAAAGAAGATGGCCACCATTGTGTGCCGAAACGACTGAAACAATTCAATCTGTGTTCAATTATACCTGACCCTTAAGCCAACAACGAACAGAAAATTTTCTTACAAAAAAATAGATAATTGAATTTTCCCATGACCACGAGAAATATGAAATTGCAACAAAGAAAAAATTAACCCACTAAAAAGAAAAAAAAAAAGAAATTCAGTCCAACCCCAAATAATATTGGAAATAGACTAACTAAATTTTTTTCTAACAAAACAAGGTATGAGGTATATAAATTAATATTATATACATTTGATGCATTTGAGTTAAAGTTAATATAGAAAAGTTCGCGTTTCGGACAGATTTTGATCGAGTGCGCAGCAAGAGACACATGATGAGAATGTTTTTGTTAAAGCCGGAGAAGCTTTAACAGAAGAGAATTCACAATCATCGAATACAGCAGCCGACATTCTAATTTTTAGTTTCAAAAGCTCTTTACACAATTGTAGCATGAAGCGCGAGATCTGTAAGACGCGCGCCGTAGGCGCGCTCAAACTTGCGAGCGAAGTGAGCTGCGGGCGATGAGAATGTGCCCGCGCAGCGGGCAGATTCTTTCCACAAATTTCTCATGCTCTCAAGTTCTGGTACGCAAATGCGTAGAAGATTGTCCCATCTATGCCATATCACAATTTAAACATGATATTTTATAAATGCTATTAACTTTATGAAATTTATGAAAATGAAGTTGTTTCGTGAACGTTACAGCTCGCATCTTCAGGACTGGCCTTAAACTATCTTAAACTATCTTAGACTATCTTAAAACTATCTTAAACTATCTTGAATCAATCATTCATGAAATTTATCAATCGAATCTTTCAAATTTGGCAAGAGAATTTTGGCAAAAGTATTTTCAACAGAAAACACGATTCGGATATTACTTTTTATATTGAAAATTCTATAAAGAACTTCATTGAAACCTATTATATATGGCATTACAGAACAGCCCCTGAATTGGGTGCCTCTCAATAAGGCACCTTCCCCTCAAGCATGCTTGGACGCTCCCCCTTCTGTCTCTAGCCTTCACGTTCAGTGAAGAAGATTTGAAATCATTGCCTCTCAATAGGGCGCTCTCAGTAGAAACGATTTCCTAATGAAAAACGGCATTTGGTGTGGCTTCAACCACGCAAAAAACACATATATGAATAGATAATCGGTTTCCCATTGTTTTTCTCGAAAAAAATACTTTTATTTATTGATGAAAAAAATACATACTAGTTGGTACAATCATAGTTCCAATACAAGATAAGTATTCTCCAAATAGTTTTCTAAACTACATACATACACCACATCCTGTACCGCACATCTATTCGGGGAGTGCCTTATTCAGAGGCAGAGTGAGCAAGAATCTCGAGAGCAGCGACGAACGTAAGTGGGGGTAGCGCGATACCTGGGAAACACTTTCCCTACTGTCCCGAGAGAGCCTTGTTGAGAGGCTGTACTGTACTATAATTTTGTTTTGGTTTAAAAATTTTTTTTTGTTTATTTCAGTTTTTCAATTCAATAATAGACTTATAACGTTCATTAATGTTCATTTTTAACAAATCTAATGGATATGCATTTTTTAGTAAGGTATTTTCTACAATATTCGAATTTTCTTCATGATGAGTTATATCAGACCATACGATAACTCTATCTACAAGACTAAAAATAACACCAATTTTATTATAAATTGGGCGTTGCAAAGCGAAATTCAGGAAACGTCTTGATCATATTAGTCTGCGGTACCAATTGCTTATCATTTTATTATTTGTATTTTCAGTGTCAAATCCAAGAAATTGATTTTATCTTCTTTTGCTAAATCAATGATGAATTTTAGTTTATCATCTGCTAAATTAAAATTTTCAAGAATGTCATCTATTTTTTTTTTTGTAAGACAAATCGATTTACCGTCAATCTATTCATGGTAAAAATGCTGTTATAGCCTTGATTATTCAGAATTTGTTTTTCTATATTCTCCATGACAATGTTTGCAGTAGCTGCTGAAATTGGTGACCCCTTTGGTAGTCCAAAAGTTTGCTTGTAAAAAACAATAAAAAACAATGAACAAGTATGTTGTTTAAATTCTTTCCATCTTTCTTTCAGATGCTTCGATTTTCATAAAGCAGAAGATTTTTATAACTAAAACTCGAAATACATTTTGTAAGAATAACTTAATAGAATCAATATTGCGCTTTCTGATACTATCATTTACTGAAAATTAATGAGAAACTTCTAGAACTACAAAATTGAATTAAAGGAACATTAAATTGGAACTATTCGTGCCCAATCAATTACAGAACGTGAAATCGTTACTTGGAATTGCCATAATTTGATTTTCTATTATGAAAGTGCGGTCAGTTACAGAGTGTGCGGAACAGTATGGCGAGCTACTACGCAGAGTACGCACCCTAATGCTGAGGCGTGCTACGACCCCTACTGTTCAAAAGCCTGGGCAACCCGTCATGCTGTCACGTTTATCTCTACCAATCAGCTTGTGTATTTTCCTCCTGGTGTATTGTACTAAGGATATTTGATATTTGAACGTTATATCTGTGATTATACACTCGCAAACGGTTTATATAATTTTGGAATTCCTGATAAAATTTTTTAAAGAAAAACAATGTTATTTCAAACATAGCTTGTATCAACATTTTTCTTGAAAAAAGAGGAACTAGGAGATGTTAGAAGATTCTGTGCAGCTCTCAAAGATTTCCGAACATTTCATGACGTTCTAAAACATTCCGGGATATTCAAAACACAATATCAAGAACATTCAGGAGATTTCAGTAATTTTTTTTTAAGTGAAAGAATATTCTAGCATTGTTATCACGTAACATAGTCGAGCCAAAGATTTCGTTTCTTATTATATTCTTTGAAAAAAGATGATTAGAGAAAGAATGCAGAGAATAGGAAGAAAGAGCGAATCGTCACTCAAATCGCAAATGCAGGTGTGGAGAGCTGGAAAACGTGGCGGTCGATAACGAGGGCAGCTGATAACGCGACGACGCGACAATCTATGACAGAGATGCTGCTGGTGGACAACATAAATCGTGTTAGTTAAATAGACAGTTACCAAATTACCTTAGAAGCAGCCCTCACATTCTCTCTAATCTTCTCAAAATGCGTTTAGAAAATATTAAAATGATGTTTAGTATGACAGCGCGTAAAGAATATTTCTTTTTTTCAAAGTTGGATGGGGTGCAAACTTTCAGTTATGAAAGATATTATGCCTCATGTCCGCTCATCGACGATGAAGCTCAAGATAATAGAAAACAGCCAATTCCTTGTAATTTCGGAGCGAAATCAATTTTTCAGAAGATAAAAAGGTCTTTTGAAATTATTATTTGTAACTATAACTACCCTCCAAAAACTTTGCATCAATAAATGATCCATACACACATCGAAAATTGTTCCTATAAACTTGAAGAAAGGAAACATTATGTTTTCACTCGAATAAATAACATTTCCTTTAGAGGTCATCATCCGGAAGCTATACAGCAATAGGCAATCTTTGTTACATCGTAAATTTTCATTAAATTCGAATGAATTATATAAAATCATGATTTTCAACTATTAAGGACTACTTTTTGTTTACTTTTATTTACCCCAAAAAGATCAGTCCTAATCAGGAAGGGAGCTCATGTAAAAACTATGAGAAATATCCTTCGTCAAGAATAGCTATAACTTGTTTTTCAAAATTATTCAAGTGTAGGTTATGTGTTCGATAAGTCTTCTTTCTCCGGTAATTGAAAGACTAATTTCTATCTCATCTATTTAGGTAAATTGTGATTTAAAAGTTGTAACCTTCGGATAGTGGACGAAACTCCCAGAGACAAATCTCCCATAAATCTCAAGTTGGCTTTTTGCATAAAACAAGTCATTCAAAAATGTTATCACCCCTAGCAACCACTATGTGCACTTACTTTTTATTTGCGATTCAATTTTCCTTCTTTTCGTTATCTCGATAATCACATTTTTTAATGAATTCTTCCATGCAAAAAACCAACTTCAGAAATGTGTAATGTTATACAGTGCCAGTGGTTCTGAAAATTGGAGGTTATATTTTACACAATGATTATCGTAAAAAAAATTTTTTGTACTACAACTTCTCCATGTATTTCATGTATAATCAATCATTCCGTTCATATCTTGCTAGAGTAACTTATTCCGATTTGGAATACTCATGATTTTTTTTTCAAATAACTGTTTACACTTTTTTCACTATGACTGCCTATGTATTGCGTTGTTGTTTGTTTTTGTTCAAATTAAAAATCAAGTAATTCTTGCGCCTGAAAATCGGCACCGCCTTGCATGCTGAATACCGTTCATTGCCACACATTGCCGGTGACATTGCCGGTCATTGGCACTGCCATGCTGGCCTCGATTATCCTCGACAAATGCAACGGGTGATGTTTATGTCGACACTGAACCGTTGGTAATGAAAATTTCGTAAATGGGCGTATTATCATGATTCGTATTATTGGAAATTTTAAAATGTATTTTCGGCGTTAGCACTGCGATGGGTCAGCGGCGCTGGAACGGGGGGGGGGGGGTATCGTAAACGAACCCCCGGAATTTTCCTGGGGTGTCCCCCCCCACCCCCTCCTCATAATTATGGTTAACTTCGAAACTAAATTTTGGATTATGTAATTTTCTTGTTCTATCGTTCTGTTCTACTGTGAAAAATTTTCATGTTGTGATTATGTAGTTCAATTTTTATTTTACTGTCTTTCAAATTATTAATGTTTTATCATCATGAATAGTATATCACAATAATTTCTGTATTGTTCTCAACAAAACAAAAAAGTACGATCGAAAATTTTTTGAGGTTGGCTCTATAGAAAAATGATGAAAAATCCAAAAAAATGTCGTTATAAAACATACTGAAAAAGTTGACAGTTTTTGGGAAAAATCTTTGAAATTCAGAAGAAAAATGATTGTCTAACTTTTTCAGAAAACTAATAGAATCTACAAAAAGCTCAGCAAGTGGGAACATAAGTTTCTTTTCTTTTTTAAATTTAAGTACATGATTCATGTATGGATTTAAAAAAAATTGCCAAATTTTTTTAAACCACAAAATATAATGCATAACGCGAAAAATGGTTAAAATTAGAAATTTTTTCATTATTTTAATTATTCTCTGAATTCTCAAAACTTATTCAAGAGTAACGAATTTGATATTTACAAAAAACCAATAAAATTTGTAAGCATGTCGGAGCTCGCGACCATTTAATTTTTTATGAAAAATATAGTAGCCATTTCTAATTATAATTGATCAGATGTAATTTGATCATTAACTCGCCTAATCAGTTCTGGTGTTCTTGTGTATAATTTTATCATACATTGGAAGATAAACAATTATTAACATTTTGAAAAGTTTTTTCGAGCTTCGAAAACGTCGAAAAATTTTGCAAAACACAAACCAATTTTCCCAAAGTTGAAACGTTTTTGCACCTTATAAAATTGTTGCTTTATACCTATAACTTCACTTTTTTAGAATTTTCCGCAGTTTTCTTTGCTATTCTAACTCTTATAAGATTCTAAAAAATTGTATAATTTTCGTGAAATTTCATTCGAAATTCATCAGATTCTTTTTTTATTTCCGATTTACATTTTTTATTTCCATCAGATGAAAGAATTGAAAGCTATGGGTACTATTTATTACCCAAAACATTGAATTCAAATTCATAATGCGATCGAAATCATAAGATAAAGCTTATCAATTTACAGCAATATACTCTTACGTTTCCAATACAAAATGGTAAACAATGGAGGTCGACTAACTAATTTGATAAAATGGTGATTATTCTGGCGTACAAGCTAACGAACACGCATAGTTTATACGACCCAGAGTATATATACACTCCCCAAAACTGTTTTGGTACGGAGCCAGTGCTAATTAATTTGAAACTAGATTTGATGTAACATTGTCGTATAAACAAGAGGATTAGTTATTGTGCTATTGAAAATGGACAAGGGTAGCGGCAATTGATTACGAGAAACATGTAGCAATTTCTGATGCTAATATAAACACACTTCGATGATCCTTGTAGAACTTGTGGCAAATCATATTCGGTCAAATTTTAACAAATATATGCATGTCTCATTAGTCAGATCGCTCGATGAGAAAAAAATTATTTTCACTTTATGTGGAATGAATATTTGTTGATCTTGGCCAGTGGTAATTTGCTAAAGGTGAGAGAAACGAGCGCCAGTGACCACTAGGATCAACCATTATACAGGGTGTCTAAAAAGTCCCGGGACGGTTGGATATTTCCTCAGGTGAAATATTTGAAAAAAAAGTGAAGATAATTCCTGAAGTGAATTCCACTGAG
Organism: Neuroterus valhalla; assembly: GCA_011762715.2. Lineage (NCBI taxonomy): Eukaryota > Metazoa > Arthropoda > Insecta > Hymenoptera > Cynipidae > Neuroterus > Neuroterus valhalla. Next base: position 7,621 of record WSXT02080343.1, read on the forward strand.
GAATTCAATGACCTTCATTTTAACCTTGAAGTTGACGTCCATGGCTTTCTGAAGGTCAACCTTGTTTTTTCAATTGGAAACGCTTTTTTCACATCTGCGATCGATAGAGCGGAAAATTCTATGTTCAGATACGTATCAAAGTCATAGGTAAATTGTAAGGTTCAAGGTCAGTCAGAGCACCCCGAAACGTGAAAGGCAAGGGGACTCACGCTAATCAAGCACTCCGAAACGTGAGAGGTAAGGAGACTCACGCTAGCAAGCACCCCAAAGGGAACAGAATTTACTACGTCCACGTCGTTGTTCCTGGGTAATGCTAAACGTAAACGTAAACTGCTTGAAGAAAACCTTGAAAAAACCTTGAAGATCATCACCAAGATCAATGCAGAGCTCACCAATGAATTTCTCGTTGAAATTTACTTCAAGAATTGCACTGATCTCTTGGAAAACTTTGTTATTTTAAATAACCTCTAACCGACCTTGAACGTTACAATTGACTTGAGCACGTACCTGGACGTAGAATTTTCCGCTCTATCGATTGCAGATGTAAAAAAGGGGGTTTCCATTTTGAAAAACAAATTTGACCTTCAAAAAGCCATGGAGGTCAACTTCAATGTCAAAATGAAGGTCACCATTGAATTCCTCGTTTAAATTTACTTGAGTAATGACCTTCACATTTTTGAAAAATATTTTACCTGAGGAAATATCCAACCGTCCTGGGACTTTTTAGACACCCTGTATATGCATGCATACCTTGTCTCAATGAGCCCGAGAATAGTTGTTCCTCCGAACTATCTCTTTCACACCCGTGCTTGTGGTCCTCTATCTCTTTCGCGACATTGCTGGCATGGCACGTCTATTGAGCTGCCAAATAATCGAAGGAGGGCACGTGAAATTATTTTTCAGAGAGTAGGGTGACACCCTGGCCATTCGAAAATAAAGTCCAGAATTTCCAATTTTCAAAAGAACATTTTAATTTAGAATTTCATGCGGTGATCGCGATGTGGAAAGGGGTCCTCGGCGGTTAGGCTCTGTGAACAGTGCGCGCAAGTAGGCGTGGTCAGACGTAGTCAGATGACGCCCGAGATGGGACGAGGAAAGACTTTTCGATGAAGCGCTCGGAGAAGGGGAAGAAAGGAGAAGCGCGCCAACCTCGCGTTGGACCCCCCTGCATCAGAGTATTAGAATTAGGTAGGGATTTTGCGGAAAATATTAGTAACCGATATGTTAATATCAATTTTTCCTAGAAATTAAATTTTCAATTCCGTTTTTCACTATTCGTTTCTTCTAGGGCTTGTGTCGATTGTCCAAAAATTCCATTTTTTGATTTTCAATATGGTTTTTTATGAATGAAGGAAAAACTACTTGTCCTGTCAAAACACAATTTGTTCATTTTTGTTCATTTCTGTTTTCCCGTACCTCGCATAGTTTGACCGAAAAATAAAACTTGATATTTCTCATTATTTTCTGTGAGACCGCAATCTGAATTCTTCATTTTTTGAGGAAATTTGGAAAGTTGTAAAGATCATCTTGTAGACCTCCGAAGAAGAAATATTTTCTTCTCATTTAACTTTTTTTCATATCTTGCTTTGTTTGGCTAAAAGTCTTCATTTTTGTTTATATTTTGGAATTTTAAAAATTCCATCACTCTGACAATCTTTTTTTGTTCAAAGAAATCATGAGAACTCATTCCACTTATTGCTTACTACAGAAAGCCGTACTTACCATTTTTGAGTCTTAAAAAAAATGGTCTCAAAATTTTCCAAGATGCTCTAACTTTTCGAATTTTTATCCAAAATAGCTGACCAAATAACTTGACCTTCAGTTTCTCACACTAGAAGTGTGTACCAGAGGGGAATCGAATAGATTTTTTTTTCTCAAAACTTATCGTGCTAACAGAAAAACAGACACACATACATACATGCATACATACATACATACATACATACAAACATACATACATACATACATACATACATACATACATACATACATACATACATACATACATCCATACATGGAAATTTGCCAAAAAGGGGCGGGGGCAATTTGACATAAATATAATACCTTCCCTGGTGAGAATAATTTGTTGACCTTTGAAGGCCATAAAAATGGAAGCAAATCAAATTTTAAAAATCGTACCGGGAAAAACATAGCGGTATGTTTTTCGAACATTTCGAAACGAAAAAAAAGGGATTCGCACCAAATTCACTATAAAAAGCATGACCACAAAGCTGAAAAACACTATTTTCGGGAAAACGCGTTCAAGGATACACACAAGCACACACATGTTCACAACATGTCGAGAAACTTTTCGAGTAAGCGCGCTCGCGTTCTCGGAAACGGCCGGAGACGGGGACCTTTCGGTTCCCAGAAATATGGGAAGGGATGTGTGTTCCAAAAAATATCCAGAATCCACAAAAAACTTTTCAAGAGGAAGTTTTGGGAGTTGAGAGGAATTTCGTAATAAAGCACTTTAAAAGAAACCAGATCCGTCGCGTACGCTCAGTCGAAAATCGTCTTTAAAAGAATGTCAAAGGATATTGATAATTTCATAAATCATAAAAAGGAATACAACATGAAATAAATAATATTTTGACTCTTTTCCTTCAAGAATCGGCTTAAAATTTAATGGACTTGATCTCCGACACTGCAAATCATTTATATACTTCGTTAGAAAGAATACAACTCTTATTTTCTTTCTCCAGTCACTATTGACACAGGCATATCGAGTATCTCATGTTTCCGCTTTTATAACATTTATTAATTTCTTTGAATCTATTACCTACTTACGATTACCACATATTTTGTCAATTTCGGAAGATCTACCACTTTTCTATTCATTTATCGTTGAATTGGTAACTTTAACGAAAAGCGGGCAGATGAGAGACTCGATATGCCTGTGTCAATAGTAACTGGACACAAAAGATTTAAGTTGTATTCTTTCTAACAAAGTATACAAGTAATTTTTAATGTCGAAGATCAACTGTATAATATTTAATCCAGTTCATGAAGTAAAATAAGTGAAATATTATTTATTCCATGTTGTTTCCCTCTTTATGATTCATGAAAATATCAATATCCTTTGGCATATTTTTAAAGACAATTCTCAACTGAGCGTACGCGACGGACCTGGTTGTTTTTCAAGTGCTTTGTTTCGAAATTTCTCTCACCTTCTCAAATTTCCGTTTGAAAAGTTTTTTTGGGGGATATTACACACGGAAATTTGTAAAATCTAAGCAAATTATGTGATCGATCCACATTAAAGTTTGCTAAATTCAAGCAAGGTTTGTTTGCGTTGGACTCATGTTTTTTGATCGCATCACCAAGCGTAATGTCCTTTATGGAGGTTTGGTCTCGCCATTTCCCACCTTTTATTTCTCCTCTCCTCTCATTACGTTTTTGTAATGTGAACTTAACCCAATGTCTAATGTAGGTTGTTAAGAGCTACGACGCAACCTTTATCGGTCATAGCAGATTTAATTACACCTCTTAGAACTATAGACTCGATTTAAAATAGTTATTTCGCTCTAAATCTTTGAGAATAAGGATGCACGATTATTTATCTTTAGAAAATGTTGGAAACATTTTATTATGGGTTGTTTAAGTATTATGTAAAGCCATTTGGACAATTTATTATTACATAGGGGGTATTTTATGAATGCAATGTTTTACAATAGCCCAGTCATTGCTTCGGAAAAATGAGTAAAATTCCCGAAAAATTCCTTTTTCCAATTTTTTTTTTGAGAACGCTCCATTAAGGGGTCCTCTTTGATATATCAAAAAAGTGTAATCAATTAGGAGGGGAACCCGGTTATTTTTTTGGAAACATTTCCAAATTTTGAGTTTGCGTGTACGGGTAATTCCCATTCCATCGTAGAGCAAAATGTCCAACGGGTGAGAGAAAGGAAACTAAATTATGAAAAATTTTTGTACGAAAAATAATCCGTTATCTTCAATAGATTCCGAGTTATGAAACTAGGCATTTCCAAAGAACAAAATCTCTCCGTTTTTGGTCAAAAATGACCCAAAAAAACGGAATTTTTAAAAGCTCACAATTCCTAAACTAATAGGGCTAAGAGACTTTTCTTTTTTTTAATGTACGCAGATTTTTGTTTTTCTCTATTTTATCCCCAAGCATCATCAACGTAAACTTACGTTGAAACGATTTATTTCAAAAAAATTGAAACTTTTTTGTTTGCCCTTAAAAAAAGGCATGACCTATTTTAGTAAGGAAATTGTTTTTTTTTTTGGAATCACAGGGAACTGAGTCTTCTTTAAATCACCTGTTGAACACTTATCTGTGAAGTAATTAGGAAGAAAGGTATAGAGTAGTTTTTGAGACTTAGCGATTTTCCGCTGAAAATCCAAAAAATTGGGCAATTTTCAATGTATCATAACTCGGGACCTA
>WSXT02080354.1:0-12028 GCA_011762715.2 Neuroterus valhalla
TACAACTGTAGGGAGGTACAAAGGCCGAGCGCGTAGCGCGAGGTAAATTCATAACCGAGCGCGGAGCGTGAGGTGAGTTTCCCATCGAGCGCGAAGCGCGAGATCCGAAAGTCGCGCGCCGTAGGCGCGCTCAAACTCGCAAGCGAAGCGAGCCGCGCGCGAAGGGCGCGATGAGAATGTGCCCGCACAGCGGGCAGATTTTTTTTTTTTCAATCTGTGAAAAAATCGTCTCTTTCTCGGCTACGATTCGAGCTCAGGTCTTTAGATTTCCGGTCTGATTCTCATCTGTATCGAGAATTTAAAAACATCTTTATAAGATTGCTGAATTTTCTATACCAAGAAACAGTGGCGGATTTAATAAATTTGCCGCCCTAGACAGTTGTGAAAGTGCCCCCCCCCCCCCCATTATATCGTTTTTCGGGATAAAGTTTAAAGTTTTTTTATTAGCGAGAAAACCAATAATACGAAATAATCATGATAATTCAGCTATTTTTAATAGTTCGATTCATTACAAATTACAGTTCTTTTTTACTTGATTTCCAAGATGAACACCTATAATGCGAAGAAAAGATTCTTTACATGTTACATATTTTTACGGCGTACTTTTTAGATGGAAAATTCATGTATCATTTCACCACTGTCCAACGAAAACAACATTTTCCCTTCTATAGTTAACAACGCCAACGAAGTCAAGCGAGTTTGTCCCACTGTTGATCTTAAATCATTTTTAAATATTGGAATGTTCCCATTGGTTTGAGCTAGATTCAAATTTTGATTAGCTGAGTAAAAGATAAGCTTTAAAATGGATAAGTGCAATTGCGATGGATGTTTCCAGATCTTGATCCCTTTCCTCTTGTAAAATTTGTGCTTTTTCACAAATATCTGCATCATCCAAATTTTTAAATTTTGCCGACCCTAAAAATTTTCCGCCCTAGGCAGCTGCATACGTTGCCTGTTCGGTAAATCCGCCACTGCCAAGAAAGATACATTTTCAATGAAACAGTTGAATCTTCAGAAAAAAAGATGACTTCTAACGAAATCGTTGAATTTTCGACCTTGAAAGATAAATTTTGGAGTAAAATAATAACAACCAACCCGTTTCATATTCAACAAGGTAGTTAAATGTTCAATCGAATAGTTGAATTATCAACAAATTAGTAGGATTCTTGAACGAAAAATGTTGAACATCAACCGGAACAGTAGCATCCTTAACAAAAAAGTTTAATTTTCAATCCATGAAGACGAATTTCCGGAAAGACAGTTGAATCCTCGGACCAAAAGGGAATATTTTCTTTCCGAAAAGATGAACGCTCAAAAAGACCGTCAAATTTTTTGCCAATAAACATGAATCTTCAACAAAATAGTGAAGTTTTCAACTAAAGTTACGAATAAAAAAAATTGTAACAAAGTATTTCAAATTTCCATTACATAAAAGAATTTGTTATCTTAATAGATGAATTCTAAATAAAAAATATAATGTTGGACTTTTTTTTCATAATAAATCACTTCCAAAGGAACCCAGTGGGCACAAACGCTCTAAAGACGTCTCTTGACGTGTACGTCCAAAAAAACTTCCTTATAAGGTTTCATTTACGTCCGTATATGTTGTTCCCATTGGGAAAGTAGTTGGATTTTATTATCGGCTTCGAAATCCATCTCGTTTGGTTAAAAATCCTACCATTTGATTGAACATTTAATGATTATGTTGAAGATTTTTCTCTCTGACTGAGAATTCGTTTCATTTCACAGAATCTTTGTTTCAAATCAAAATTGTAATTCTTATTATAAAAAAATTATCTAATATTCCAATATAAATTTTTCAAGGACTGTTTGGACCGAACGAATCTAGTCTATGAGGTAGTTGCAAAGGGAAATCAGTAGCGACTATGGTGTTAGTGAAATAGCTTTTGCTCTATGTTGATGCTATATATAAAAAGAAAATTGTTATTGTTATTCAAACAGGATGCTTCATTTGGAAGGAATAAGTAGATAAGCAAGGGGAGTTCTAAGCGCGAATTCCTACCTTACCGGCTTCGAGACTCTTCTAACCTGTAGTGGTCCTTGTCCATCCGAAGCTTCCAGAATGTTCTTTCGACGTCACAGAATGTTCGATATGGCGTCATAGCAGCATATTGCACGATCGGGCAAAAAGAAATTGGCGTAAACAGCTTCAAGGTTATCTATTGTCTCAAGTGAGTGAATCAAGGACATATTTTGATGGGTAATATGGGTTGACGGGAAAAAAATAAGGGTGCTTTATTGTATCCTTTAAGAGAACATATTTATTTTATGCGTAATAAGATGTGCGTGCATAAGTGTAATTCGATATAGTATGAGTAAAACAAAGAGGCAAATATAGAAATAGACGAAGAAAGTAGTTGAGTCATAAATATAGAGTATAATTTACCCATTTTTTGTCAACATATTCAAGGCCATTGATGATTTTAATGACGCATTACAATAAACGTTGCAAAAAGTTATAGCCGAAACATGTGAATCATGATGTAGAAACTTTTTGGTCTTTGAAACAAAGAACGTAATAATATAAGAATTGATAGATATTATTGTAGTAATATTTTCCTCAAATATTGTAAAATCAGTAAAAGAAAGAGTTTCAAGCAATAAACCGGAATAGAGTGTTCGTGCTGATTTGGTATTCTTGGAATTAGTTTCAACTGTCAGGAGCCGAGTTTGCCAGTCGTGTTTCCGTTATGGCAAGAAGGACCCAAGAATGCCAGACGCATCTTCATCCATATGGTAAATTTTCCGGTGCAGCCGAGTTGCATCCCGCGGTCAGTTTTCCTAATCCCCAAACTACGAGTTGCGTCCCGTAGTCGGTTGAGGAGACCCCTAAACCTACATTCCGGCCTTTCCTCTCTCCTCGACGATTTCCCTTTCAACAAGCAAGGAATTTACGCCCGTGGTGACTGTAATTTTTCCTTCACACTTTTCTCAGGCTTAGGACTTAGTCCGGGAGCCAGGTATGGCCTCGTAGCCTTTTCAATTCCGCTGGATTCACCGAGGTTTTTAATATGTATTTTGAGCAGCTGAATCCGAATTTCCCGGGTGGATTGAGTTAAACGTTCAAGGTTTTCCGAGCGCGCACGGCTGACTTGCTCGTATATATCGCCGCATCACTCTCGCGGTATTTTGAATTTCGTAAATGAATGTATTTTATAGACCAAACATGTTCAACATTTATTTTAACAACAAAATGCTTTTACAGTTTTCTTGTTAATTACCAGGAACTGCCAGTAACATATATTTTAAATAAGATATTATAAAGTAATAATATAATTCGCAGTGCAATAATACTGTATCAATAATTTAATTTTCAGTCCCGAATATTCTTCATTTTTCTTATTAACTATCAGTATATTGCCGAGTCACTCAAGCCTCAGCTAAACTTCTGCTGAAATATTTGAATAACGAACGACTTTTGAAATTTATCTTCGAATATGATTCCTAAATACTTATACAAAAACCACCTTATTTGTACAAATCTAGCTCTCCTTGCATGTATATCTCAATATGGATTTATCGTTACTAGTCAATTTTCACTAATCAAAGCGGTCGCAAATGTTCAATTTTTAAAACTTTATCGTTATTTATACATTATCTTTCCCATTCCTTCAATATTTTTCAAAAATAAAATCTTTTTTCTTTTAATTTTAGAATTTCCTTCTCGTTTTATTGCGCAGCTTCCTGATGCGCTGTGTGGCTAGCATGCATCTTATTTACAACATATGTTACTTGCCGTTCCACTTAATTGCAAAGAAAACTGTAAAAGAATTTTGTTGTTAAAATAAATGTTGAACATGTTTGGTCTATAAAATACATTCATTTACGAAATTTAAAGTACCGGAAACCCAAAATCTGAATAATTGTACCAGATTTCCATTGATAACAGAAAATTTATGTATAAGAATAAGTTGATGATCACTGAAACTTAGTGCAGTAGATACAACAAATCAGTTACAATAACAGTAGCAACAAAGTCGATGCCGTATCACAATGTCGAGGCGCGAGTGATGCGGCGATACATGCGCTCAAGTCAGCTGTACGCGCTCGGAACACCTTGAACGTTCAACTCGATCCACCCAAAAGCTATGTGTTTAAACGAACTGGAAATAATTTTTAATAATAATACACATGTTAAGAAAGCATAGCGTTGGACTCAGATTACAAAAAAAGTTCATGGTGTGTATCTGACATAGCGTCAAAAAGTGGAAAAATCACATTTTTTCAAACTTTGTCAATTTTCTTCCCACAAAGTATGGGTCTGGAAGAAAAATTACTAGCAAACTTTTTTGTTCAAAATATGCTAAAGAAACTTGAAAGAAATTTCATTTGTCAAAAATTCCAATTTTTCAATCAATTGTTGAAAAACTATAATAACATAAAACTGACCACTCGGACGAACATCCACCCAAAAAATTCGGATTCAGCGGCTCAAAATACATGAAAAAAACCTTGGTGGATCCATCGGAATTGAAAAGGCCACTAGACCATACCTGGCTCCCGGACTAACTGGCAGCTTTCATTGCATGAGTAGATTTTTATGCTGGCGTGTTTGAAAATTGTTAGGAAATATGCATTGTCATTATAATATACTATGTAATATACTATGAAATAATGGGCTTGAACAAGCTGTCGTCAATTCTATAAATACTTTACTAAAAAAACAAATTAATAATTGAGCTAGTGGAAGCTGTCATGTGAAATAAATCTCGTATTAAACTGCATAATTTCCCAAATCTACTTAACGAATCGCTTTGAAACAATAACATATTTTAGCTTCTCCCCCTTACGCCATTCATGAGCCGATTCATTTGGTGGTCGAGTGAGGGGCAACCGTCAAGACGGAACTCGGCCAGGCCCAGCCCCATGCATCGCCCCCACTTTTCTGATTTTCTTAGCGTGCGGCCGGCGAACTTATTCAACAGATGGCGCTTTGATCTGGACGGCGGACTTTTGTATTACAATACATAAGAGAAAAGCATAAAAATATTAAATACATGGGGTTTATCAGAGGAATTCATGAAAAGAAGTTAAAAAATGTGTAGTATTGTGAAGATAATCTCATATACTTCCATAGGAAATAAGTGTGCTGCTCCTGGATGCAAGTCATGCTACGAGAAAAATGAAGAAAATATTAACTTTTGACAATTTGGAGAGACAATATCGTTTTAACATACAAACACACTGTTTGCGAAAACATTCTTGGCCCACGGACATACTTCGAATGTCCGAAGTGCGAGGACTAGATCGAACTGTCATGTTCAAGGTACGTTTTAAAGGGTTATATTTTTTCTTTCAAGCCTTTCAGACAAATATGCAATGAATTCATGTGACTATCATATTTCACCTTAATTGAAAGCAAATCACAAATTTATGATAAGATAACAGTTCTGTTTCTCACTTGCGCTTGCTTCACTTGTCAACATAATTCTAATCTTTATTCAATTCTCACAATTTTCAAAATTTGATATTAAACTGAGAGAAATAGTTTGACAATATTGTCTTCGTAAATCAAGAGATACAGTTCGAAATAGGGAGAGGGGACATATCATCATGATTAAAGTTTTGAAGGTTTGAGGTTAAAAACGACACGACTACTCCAAAGTTCTGGAATAAATATCTCGTATTCGTTAACTGTTTTCATTTGATGTGCATATTTTTTTAGAATGAAATAATTTGAGTACGACATCAGAAAAAGATTCACAGCAAATGGCAATTTAACTCATAAAAACAATGTCTTTCATTTATTTCAACAATTCTTTGAATGAAGAGTTTTTCGAAATCTAAACAAATTTTTGTTTCGGGGCAATAAAGATAGATTACAAGACGATTTTATTTATTTAAATGAAAGTCCTCTCAGTGTGTGAAACGATGCATCTTATGATACAAACAGTTGAGCAATCGTATCGTTTCTAACCTCAAACCTTTAAAACTTGTTTTATGATGCTATTCCCTGTCTTCCTATTTCACATTGTATCTCTTGTGTCACAAAAACATTATTTCTGATTATTTCTTTGGGTATAATAATGAAAAAACAACTAGTATCTCATCGTTTAGTTGAAGTCCCGACGTACATTTGTAATTTGTTTAAAATTTAGATGAGATATATTAATGACATAAATTATTGCATATTTGCTTGAAAAATATATAACCCTTCAAAAACGTACCTTGAACATGCCAAGTCAATCTAGACCTCGCACTTCGCGCGGACATTCAAATATGCTCAAACTTTTGATGAAATACAGAATCTTCACAATACTCAACATTTTTTAATTCTTTTTATCAATTTCTCCAACAAACCCCATTTATTTGATTATTTTATGCTTTTCCCTCATGTACTGCAATGCGAAAGTCAGCCGTCCTGATCAAAGCGCCACCTGTTGGATTAGTTCGCTGGTCCGGATGGTAAGAAAATCTACTACTACCTACACATACACGGTCGATGCATGGGGCTGGCTAGGCAAGGCCAATTCAGACTAGCCGTTCTCGGTTGCGGTTCGGTTGCCGGTTGACCGATGCAGCTCACACTGCCCCGATTCAGCTTAACGATTGTCATTCCCCCGCATGCGCAGTTCACAGATGAAAGTGACGTGAGTAACGTTTGCCATCGCAACCAACAAGCTCGAGAATCAGCTGACAGGCCTCGTGGCTCCAGCAAGCGTTCTCATTGGCTACACGGTTGCGAACGGCACGGTTGAAATTAGAATCGAACCTTAATGCTCGGACCCAACCGGAACCGGGACCGAGTACGCGCTGTTCGACGAAAGGTCCAAATGGACCGGCGAACCGGGACCGAGAACGGCTAGTCTGAATTGGCCTTATATGTGACCCATGGGATGCAACTCGTAGGTTTTCTTGACCGCGGGACGCAACTTGGTTGCAGCCAAATTTCCTGCTAACTAGAGTCTAGAGGGAGGATACATATTTAAGAGGGGGTAGGACCCCATGGGTTTGTCATTGGGGCCTGCGAGCCAAAATCCGACAGAAGATTGCTGACCGGTATTCGAAAAGCATCCACGCGTAATTTTACCAGCCCGGAACTGTATCCAAGTAGCGATAGTTATTTTCAATAAAGTTTACTTACTATTTTTAATATGATTCCTGACTATTTGATTTGATGATTTTAGTATTCAAAATTAGAGAGCCCACATTATATTCAATCAAATTTTATAGGATGAAGAATTAAAGATACACTTGCAGAAATGAATCATTTCTGATAATAATTCATATGCAAAGGATTCCCATCACTTTTCTTTCAGTGTCGAGTGTTGAGCATTATCTCGGAACAAGATATGTGTTTAGATGTTTCATTCTAAGAAATACTGCTGCACTGACTACCTGAGTCACATGCATTTTGTTCAATAAACCATTCAAAAACAGTGCGAAGCTAGATCTAGGTGTGTCACATGTAATATGAACTATAAACTCCTTCGGAATCTAAGATAAGACGTAAGCATTTTATTTCATTCTTCTCAGGACCACCTTTATGGATCAAGAGTGCCGTGTACGATGCTCTTATCTTTAAACATGTAATGCAACAACATCAGAGAAGAGGTGAAATGCAATTTTATTCAAAGATTGATGCTCTTCATTTTTAGCACCACCTTTCATTGCATAATGTATTGCCAATTAAAAAAAAAACGTTTGAAAAAAATATATGTTTTTCTTTACTCATTCGATTCCGATAATTTCGTTAAGTTCCCAAGAGTGTCATATTACAGTAAAGGATCGAACATGTTTACTTGAGATTATGATCCACGTCACTTTTCCGAAAAGAGTAGAAGATGAGAGATTTTCTCCGAGAACAATCTATACGTTTCTATTTTATAATAATGATAATAATAAACCAAAGGTATATAAGGTGCAATCCGACAACAATTCTTCAGTTCATTGCAGTTCGTTGTCAAATTTAAGAAGAGTGATTTCAACTTAATACTTTCGGTATTAGGCTGATAGCCATAAACAAGGATGATTATTAGGAAAGGCTAGTGTCCTTTTGATTCAAAGTTAATTCAGTGAAATATTGTGATGTGAGTGTTGAAGATTGTTTCATATGAAATTTTTTTTTAGTTTACCAAACACTTAGTAATAAGCATTGCATTTGCTCCGATTTCTTTGCCATTTGGTTGCTGTGAGCAAGACATAAGAAGAAAATTTGTGATTGGTGAGAGGTAGTGTTTCTTCTTGTGAAACTTTAAACTCAGTGACATCTCATGTGTTAAGACTCGTTTTACATCGAAACTTTTTTCAGATCTCTCTTAACCAACACTAGGTGAGCCGTGAACAATGAAGAAAAGAAGAAGAATTCAACTATAGTGTGGACTTGTCATTAAAAATGGATCCTCAGCGAAGCAAAAAATAAATTTACATCATGGATCAGGCGCATAGCGTGTTAACAAGTGCATCGAAAATGAATAAAATAAGTAAGGGGATCAAATTCAGCAAACGGAATTTTGAAATACTGAATAATGTATTCAAAGGAAAACGGAAAGAATACAATGGAAAGACTTGGAAACAGCGTTCAAGAGTAGGATAAAAACAGGTTGCGTTATCAATTTGAAACATAAAAGATTGAAAACTCTTTCTGGTGTTGAAAGCAGTTTTACACAAATAATTGTAACTTTTGTCAGTTTTTACAAAAAATTCCTGTTTCTAAACATGTTCACCAACAGTGGCTCTTACAAAGTCAGTTAAGCCTTTATTTCGCGAATAAACTGCATTTGGTGACACTGGAGCGCCAGTCCTGATACTCCTATTATTGAAAAAAAAAATTTAGGTGTTGTGTACATAGTTTAGAACTAACGAAGGCTACGGTTGCCAACCGCACAAACGTATATGGTTTTGCTGACCCATATTTGACAAATTGTGCAGCATTTCAGTCAATCAAGATGCAGAATTATTTGTGAAATTTGTCCACAATAGTGCTATCTGATATTCTTTCAGAGAAACGGACTAGTGACAAAACCTGATAGCAAAATTAATCTCCTCTTGTTTCCCTAATGTTCGACTCATATTAAATTTAATACTTGTTTTCTAGGTTGATGTCGACGATCTTTTTGATGAGTTTAGTTTATTTGAAACATGATCACCTGACTTAAAGAAGGAAAACATCCCATGTTCAGCGAAATGGCGGAAATTTTTTCAAACAAGTGAAGCACCGAATTTACAAAAAAAGGTTCAATCTTTTTTTTTCGATTCTGTGTAGTAATGCTTATGTGGAACGTATCTTCAGCGTAATGAATCTTTTGTGGACTGATAATCGAAATCGGCTCCCGGAGGAAACAGTGAAAGCCGAATTGTGCATACGACTGAATCTGTCTTGTAGCTGCGAAGAATTTTTTGAAAATGTGAAATTGAAAACAGATTTATTGAAAGTGGCTTAGTCACAAAAAATATGATTTCATTGCAAAACGATAATATGAAAACGGAATTTTTATACTTGGCAACCCTAGATGAAATTCTTATTGAATCTTACCGATAAAGGTCCGACTTTATTCCTTGCAAAGTTCTTTACAACGTTACTATGATTAATTGATTTTTATCAAGATTGAAATTATCAAAAAAAAGTGATTAATAAAAATAATACCTGTAGGATTCATAAATAAATAAACTGTCATAGACAATGGCTCTACTTTGGCTATTTATTATAAAGACTTGATGAATTTCGAGGATGGCTGTGCGGAGAGCCTTAATTGGATGAAATGTTTTTTTTATATACCGTTAAGCCATAATCCCTTACGGGTTAAGCTTGACTCATAAAGAGTAATAATTGGTTGTGTTTTGATTACACAGGAGGACACTATAGTCTCTCTTTCAAAAGTATATTAATTTTTCCAAAACAGTCTTGACCGATTTTTAAAAATTTTATCTTATAAAATTCAAAATCTTTCAGATTCTGGGTTAAAAAACTTGAAATTTAATGTCTTAAGACCAAGGTATTCTTTCAGAGGGTATTTCAGCGGGTATTTCAGAGGGTATCGTTATAAATTTGGAACTTTTCGCTTGGATATTGTTAAAATTGACAACTTTTTGCTACTTTCATTTATAAAACTCCAATTCACAATTCTCCATTCCAGATTGTTAGCTTTGATACTTTTTACTTTTGAATACTTTAAATTAAACATATCTTATACTCTTTCTTATATTCGAGTATCTTAAAACGTTTCATCTTCTATTCTGAACAAAATTTTGTTATTTCACGCCTTTTCTATTTGTTACGTGATCCAATTATGAGAGTAACGTTCCTTGGAATATTTCACATACTGGAAAAGCTATGATAACTCTAAAGCATACATTCTAACACTACAATATGGTATGCAAAATCATTGCACAAAATAGCTGATATTATCAGAAATGTATCTTAATCATTTTTAAATTCTTTATCTGTGAACCTTCTTCTTACATTTGAAGGATATAAAATGACTCAACTACTAATAGCAATCTTATATCCGTCGTGTTCACTGTGAGAATTTTCAGATTGCTTCCAGCATTTTTATCTAACTACTTCAGATCGACCGACTAAGTCTACCCTTGATCTGAACTTTTGTTATTCTGTCTTCATTGATTAGTGACAATCTAGTAGATTTAAAAATTTCTAGTCATCAATATTATTTGATCTTGCTAGATTAGGATGTATCTGAAATTCATAATCTATTATATATTTTTAATGCTGATACAAGAATTAGTACCTTTGATGTGTATTGCCATTTCGTTGAGGATTTCTTATGAAATTTGTAACAATGTATGAATTCTAGAATAATAAATACCTTCCAACATAGTCTTGTGTTAAGGGCGAACTTTCGTCATCAGAAAAGTCACCGACTCCGCCGTTTCCTCCTCCTGGCACCACGCCATTTTGTTGCTGAATTTTGGCCATCCTGGTTCAAAATTGCTGAAATAAAATAAACTTCATTATTTTACTATTCCTAAATTTCTGAATTGCTTTACATTAGCAGGATGCATTAGAATGAATGAATATCAAAGAATACACATCATACATATATATTGCACATTAGGGTGGTCCAAAAAAGCATTAGAAGAATTTTTTCCGAATTTTTATCGAGAACGCCCGGAAATTCGTTCGAATCCACAAAAAAATAAATGTTCTTCTTTTAAATCATATTTAGAAATGGCGCAAGCCTCATGAAGTTTAACACGTATTTCCTAAAAGAAAAAAAGACGTTTTTGTAAATTTTATCCAGAATTCTCAATATTAGGTGAAACGAGTTCGAAATTCACTATTTCTCTTCTCAATTAGTCACAGAATGCGAATAAAATATGACTTTTGAAATATCACCCCCATGCGTCTGTTTTATAGGGTCCCAAAAAAACCCCATAAGTGGAAAAATGGGTTTTTCGAGTTTTTGGCGCTAATTATGATTTCTTTGCTGGTTTTTCAACGCAGATTGTTTCAAATACTTCAAATACTTCAAATACTACTTTTTACTGATAATTAGATGTTCATTCGAATTGCCTAAACAATATATTATTGTTTTCAGCAACTTCCTCTTAGAAAAGGGTTAGAAAGTCAAGCTTTTTCTGAATTTTTCAACTTGTTTTCAACGTTTCAGTTAAAGCGACGTAATAATAAAATTAAATTAATAAATATAATTGTTTAAACAGTTTGCTATTAATTGCAACAATATTTTCTCAGAATAATGCTATGAAGTTGCGATTTTTTCTGAAATTTTCAACTTTTTGTACACTTTTCACTTGAAGTGAGTAATAATCCAATTTCATTCAGAAAAAATAATTGTTTAAACAAATTGTTAATGTTTATAACTATCTTCTCCTAGATTTATACTACATATTTGCGGTTTTTCCCTGAAATTTTTAACTTTTTATCAATTTTCACTCAAAGTGAGTTGATATTTGATATAATTTTCCAAAAATAATTGTTTAAACAAATTATTATTGTTTATGGCTATCTTCTCTTTAACTTTGCTTTACCTTTTAAGCTGTGAACAAATAATAAATAAACATTAGAGAGAATCATATTTTAATAAGT
>WSXT02080365.1:0-26423 GCA_011762715.2 Neuroterus valhalla
TCTCAAAGTTAACGCTGGTCATTTTGGATATCTGTTTGTAGGAAACTTCCTGTAGAATACCAATTTGGACACCAAGTCAAAACCATTTACACGGGGACTCTCGTCATCACTTTCGAGGTTAATGTTGGTCACTTTGGATAATAATTTGTAGGAAACTTCCTGTAGAATATCATGTTATACACCTAATTCAAAGCTATTTGCAGGGGGACGATCGTCATCGCTTTCAAGATTAATGCTGGTCACTTTGGATATCTGTTTCTAGGAAACTTCCTGTAGAATATCAATTTGGACATCAAGTCCAAAACCATTTACACGGGGACCATCGTCATCACTTTCAAGGTTGATTTTGGTCACTTTTGATAAAAAATTGCAGGGAACTTCCTGTAGAATATCATATTATACACGTAGTGCAAAGCCATTTGTACGGGGGCCATCGTCATCACCTTCGAGGGAAATGTTAGTCACTTTTGGTATCAATTTGTAGGAAATTTATCGTAGAATATCATTTGGGACACCTAGTGCATAGTCATTTGCACGGGAGCCATCGTCATCACTTTCGAGGGAAATGTTGGTCACTTTTGGTATCAATTTGTAGGAAATTTCCCGTAAAATATCATTTTGGACACCTAGTGCTGAGCCATTTGCATAAGGAACATCGTCATCACTTTTCAAGGTAATGTTGATCACTCTTGATATCAATTTGTAGGAAACTTCCTGTAGATTCTTATTTTTGACACCTAGTGCGAAGCCAGATTCACGGAACCCATCGTCATCACTTTCAAGTTTAATATTGGTCACTTTCGATATCTATACGTAGGAAACTTTCTGCAGAACATCGCCATCACTTTTTAAGATAATGTTGGTCACTTTGGATATCAATTTGTAAGGAACTTCCTGTAGATTCTTATTTATGACAACTTATGCAAATCCAGATTCACGGGAACCAGCGCCATCACTTCCAAGGGTAATATTGGTTAATATTTTCTCAATCAAGGTATGTATCCAATTTATGCTATCAGTAGTAAGAATATTCATATCTATACTAAAGAGCAAAAATAACAACGAATTTGAACATTTTTCGCTCTACTATAACGCCATCTCTAGGATCAAAACGTGGACGTGAAAAAAAAGGCGACAAAGAAAACTGCAGATTTTGCGAGAAATGGAGAATCGAAAAGCCTTTTCCTACGCAACGAAAGCGTAAAATGAATATGTTGTCAACGCATCGTGTTAAAAAAGAGGCTTATGTTTGGGGAATAAATAACCGTCCAGTTTATTGGATTAGCTCTCATAAACCCGGCCGGGTTATCTGATGTACGCGGAATGCTTCCTCAACCACTGCAAGAACAAGCCACAGACGAACGATTGATGAAAAGACTAAAGACCGCTTGCATGAACTAAAACAGAAGATTGGTTGGGCAATACAAAACGCGTCCCGTATGCAGGGTGTGATTGACTACTTAAAATCCGGTAAGCCTGTTACGGCAAGGGTCCGAAAGTTCGCTCATGAAATGAGGATCCATCATTATACATTAAAAATGTCAACGCTGCTGACCATCAAGCAGCACATTGTTGACAAAATACGTGTACTATCTGACGCAAGGAGAAAAATTAAAAAGAGGGGAGGATGGGACAGGGAGAATCAAAAGTTCCTCGCTCACCCATCACGCCTCTTCAGCAATCCTCCTGTTTTTGTCGAAAACCCAAAAAAATCCGAAGAAGCCGT
The DNA here is from genome assembly GCA_011762715.2 of Neuroterus valhalla. NCBI lineage: Eukaryota > Metazoa > Arthropoda > Insecta > Hymenoptera > Cynipidae > Neuroterus > Neuroterus valhalla. The sequence continues at coordinate 1,727 of WSXT02080365.1, forward strand.
GACATTTTGGCGGGAAATTTATGAAGTCAAACATCCACTGAATGAGGGCACTAAGAACATTATACGTTCCAAGAGGATGTGCAATAACCTCATAATTTCCAAGAGGGATTGCCCATCAATCACTGCTGAGGAGGTAAAGAAAGTATTAAGGGGCACGTAGAACTTCTCCGCTGCTGGTTCAGATTGTACTAAGAACTTTTGTTGGAAGAAGTTCACTTCCACACACTAACATTTGGTCCGCATCTCAACCTCATATTCAAAGTCGGAGATCCCTATTCCGCAGTGGCTGTTGTGAGGACGAACTGTTCACCTACTAAAGAAAGGTGACTTGTCCAACCCAAGGAACTAATGGCCAATAACTTGTCTGAAAACGGTGTATCAGGTCTTTACATCTATCCTGAATGACAGAATTGTTCGAATAATTGGACCTGTAAGGAGTAAGATTTACGGGACACGAGAATCGAAAAGAGGCGCAGCAGGCTGTCGGAAAAACCTGCTGACCGACAGGAGTGTCCGCAAAGATGCTGCGAACCACAAACGCAATCTGTCGATGGCCTTGATTGATTACCAGAAAACTTTTGATTCAACTCCCCATAGACTTATCATCTGTCTGTTGAAAAGCTTGAAGGTTCATTCAGATATAGTAGCATGCATAGAGAGATTAATGCGCCTTTGGAAGACCAGATTTGCTATTACTCTTGGAAAATATATATACAGATATATAGATACATCAGTAAAGGAGATTCTCCAAAGCAGATACAAACACCTGCTCCGACGTATTGGGTCCGAGTTGCGTCACATTCGTTGTTGTTTCCAGGTGATTGAGGAGGCAATGAAGATATGTACAGATGAAACATTTTTCCAAAAATCAATTCTTTAACTCGTTGTAACTATTCTAAAATTGTTTGAAATTTAAGACAAATTCTTGGGAGTTCAATACAGCAAGCGAAACAGAATGTCGGAAGAAAAATTCAAAATGCGGCAAATTTTTTCAGAATACACTACTTGATCTAGTATTTATTTTTAGCACACACTCTTCTTCGGCAACTGAGATTCTGTTAATTACAAAATTTGAGGAGCAGTTTCTAAATTATAGCAGGATTTCGAATATTGCCGAAAAAATTTAGGAATGTGTTCATCTCATATAAAACACGTTGCACGTACAGCGGAGAGTGATTATTTTATTTTTACAAAAGATATGTACCCAAAATTTATTTACAAGAATTAAAAATGCGTGGAAATATATTGCATTTGAAGTTGACGATTGAAAATCAATAAAATGGCACTAAATTCAACGCGAGTAACAGGATCGTAATTGTGTACATAAGAGCGTATATGCCAATAATTTCACTCAGCATTGCATTTCCAATAAGAGAGTGCCACACTAATGCCTTGTTAACTTACGTAAAGTTACGTAACCTTACTTACGTCTTTACTTACGTAAAACACAAATTTCGCTAACTGTACGGAAATTTAGGCACAAAAGTCGCAGTTCGAACATCTTTGTACCGAAATTTTGGTACATTCTTTTTGTATCTCTTTTTCTTCTGAATCGATCGTCCCATATTCCTCCTCCCCTCTTTTCCCGTAGCCCCCCGCATACGCCTGTGTGTTCCAACTTCCCTTTCCGTCAAATATTTACACTCTAATCCTTCAGTGGTCCTCAAACCTTCTCCCTCTCTATTCCCCACACTTGTCTCGTTACCTCACTCGCACATTGCATCCTCTTCCTCACCTGCACCTTGATTCTTCCTGCTGGTTCAAACCAGAAAGCTAAGTAGCAGAACCCCTCCACCATCTTTACTACATAATTATGTTCTGTTTCTGGAACGCTTCAGCATATTCTTACGAGTCCTTTTCTCTAACATGCTCTCCGAATGCCCTCATAACCGGATTCATTCCTCGTTTATCATTTGCTGCTATAGAAATATATCGTCTGCACATGTTGGCGAATACAGTTTAAATGTTCCTAGTATTGCCTACTCTCATCTTAGTCTCCACAATCATCTCTTTCATCCTTTTTATCAGTTCGTTATCTAGCACTTTATATAACTAGCCCTGTTTTCTATTTCTGCGGCCACCTTTCACCTCTCCTGAATCCATTGCAAATATTCAAGATTTCTACTTATAAACCCTTCTTTGCCATATTTTAGTACTTCTTTATATGAGACACCTTTCCCTGCTGACTTATTCCTTCTTAGTTTTGTAACTTCGCCATGTTCCTTCCGCCTGCTTATCTCATTTCTGTTGTCCTATTCTCCTGTCACTTATTCCCTGTTTATCAGTACCCATTTCATGTTTTCCATTACCGTTTTCTCGACTTCTTTCATATACCTTTGTCTTATTTCATTCAAGAACCTCTTGTGATCTCTCCTTCTCCTGCTGAGTTTTCTTCTCCTCAGTTTCCCTTTGCTCCATTTTCCCACATTCTCTCCTCCCCTTATTTACTCTCCCTGCATTTGTCATTGTCACCACAAATTCGGGGGTGAAAAGGAGATACAGCTTGAGATGGGTTCCGAACCAACAAGAGCAACAGATTCTTAGTAGTTAGAGAACCTCGAAAACCCCAGAGCTACTAGACCCCTGACTCTTCCTGGATCGCCGAAGCTCTTGCAGCGAGCGAGGCGGGAAACTAACCTGCAACCAGACGGAGTGGGTCCAAAGCTCATGCCTTAGCCCCAGCTATCGACTAACTACTCTTTTGTTTACTTTTTTAACTACTCTCTTGAGTTTGCACATAAGCGTGTCTTCAGCTGTCTCTTCCATAACCCCTACCTCCTTGGTTTCAGTTATTTTTCTCCTAATTACTTTAACTTATCTTTCCCCTGACTGTTCATAATCAGTATATTTTCTCGCTCTCATTTTTTCTTCTTCCTACTGCGCTGTAGTTTTCTATATTTCAAAGTTTATTTTCTTAAGTATATTGCAAAGAATGTTTTTCATATTCCGAAAAATGTATGATAACAGCGATTTTCATAAAAATATAACCTTAGTTTTTTTGAATTCATCACAATGGAAATTTTGTCCTGGAAAAACTAGAAATAATAAAATCCTGCAAGATTTCTGGAAATAAGGCACATTACCTAGATGACGAAAGAATAATGATTTTAGAGATTTTCGAGAAGTTTTATAATTCTGCATTTTCAAATATTGATTTATTCCAGGATTTGGACCTTATCAGTGTATCAAATCATTATATTCTTTTCAATGTAGATTTTGAGTGGCATAATGTTTGTACATTCTGGATGAATTTGAGGAGAGTTCATGAAGGTCTTGCATTTTTCGTTAACTGTCCATGGGAAGCAGCTTCAGAGGAAAAAACATCAGTTTAGATTTCAGAAACTTCGTAAGATTTTTTTCTCTCATAACGATAACATCGGGATTTAGGACAAAAAATGTCATCTTCAGCTTTTATTCTTTCAAGTCAGCAAGAGAAGGCATTTGCTCCAACTTCACCACTTACTAATTTTTTTTGCCTAAAATTTTCTCAAATGAAACATCACAACAAGCGCGCATGATCTTCTTTTGTAAGGATATGTTTGGATACTAAGATGACTTTCAGAAATCATATATTAGTAATATACAAGTCAAATTCCGACTGAACAAATTTTGTTGATCAAATATCGAGATATGTTATTCTGTGTGATCTTTCCTAGCCGTATCTCTCGTACGATGAAACGAACCTACCTGAGTAAAGTTCGATCGTAATTATACGTCCGCCTCGTTCGAAGAGATTAGCATTGTGGTTTCGCTTCTCTCCGCTCGACTTCCATTAGAGTCGAAAATTCTCCCCACCTACTTTCCTTGCCTTCTATCACCATAGCTTTATTTGGTTTCAAGCGTTCTAGAAAATGGTTCAAAAGTTTATGATAATGTGCAGGAGGACTTGGGGGAGGCAACAAGAATTTTTTGGGCTAGGAGTAATTTCGTCGAAGGCGGTCGTAAAATTACGATCGGTCTCCACTCAAATAGGTTCGTTTGATCGTACAATTATACTTTTCGCCTTGTTCTCGGGATCACTATTGTAGATATTAAATTTTCAAAATTTATTTTCATTATAGGAAAGTAGCAAAAAGGGTTGGAATAAATTAATCATGGACTATTACTTGAGACAACGTTACAAAAACCATCGTTTGCTATAGCAATCGGTCGGTTGAGAAACTGTACAAAAACTGACGAGCGTTGGGACTTACCAACTGCGTTCCTCATAAATTTTGGATCTAAATTATTTATCAATTCTGCTGAAGGTGCAGCAAGCCTGACGCGGTGAGCAGTAAATTCCTAGTCTATTCCGCATTATGTTTAGACGAACCGGAACCGGAAAAATTTCTCAAAGGGCCTGAAAAACATACTTCTATTCCCGTCCGCGACGTGTCGATGATCGGGATCTGTCCGTTGACTATTTCGACGACTGCAGTCTTGGGATATCTGCTGGGATGATGTTTACTGAGATCTCTGGAATAGTTGTGTCGATTGGGAGTTTTGGTTGTGCGATGATTTTTGGTTCCTCATGGATGAGCTCTTCAAGTTTGAAATTTTAAATCCCTAAAGAGAAGGAAACCTTCATTTGATTGATCTAAAATGTACTTTATCGATTTACTATAACCTGATGCAATGAATGCCTTACGAGGTCTTATGCGATAATTCGGAAGGATTGTGGTACCTAGTCCGTAATTTCCTTTTAGGTTACAAAATATCAAATTCTATGACATGTCCGGTACAACCTGTCAATTTGCTTTAAAATAAAAAGGTTCTATTTCCTGTTAATGCAAGATTGTTGGTCTAAGCTTTATTTATTTGCTTTCTTTGGTTAGGAATATTCCATACCCTGCGATTTGAATAGAATGGGGAAAGTTTCAAGTGTTCGATCCTGTTGAGTTTCCGGAAAATAATTTCTCAGTTGGATTTGATTCTAAGTTGAATAAAATGTGTCGCCTATTATTAGGAATAGGTTTTCTCCTTTTTCTTGTTGGCGGATGGCGCCTTATATTATAAAGTTTTATCAAGTTCCCGAAGTTTGTTCTGAAGATTCGTTTGGAAGGTCTGCTCTTGAAATGAAGGGCCATTCAATAAGGAGGTATTTCTGAATGAGACACGGAAATTCCCCTTATAATACACTTGGACTAATGTCTGAGAATGGCTCTCTTTGACGGAAAAGGTGTTGATCTCAAACAGTGAAAGTACGTGCCCTTGCATTCGCAGATGTCAAGATCAATACGGCAGAATCAGTTAATGATAAGCAGACGGGATACCATTATGGAGAGCATATATCTTAAGATTAACGCGGATAAAACCAAAATTATGGTGTTTGAATGTTAAGGTGCAAAAACAATATGCAATATTACCTTAAAGGAAAAGAGGATAGACAAGTTGATAATTTCGGGTATCTTGGAAGTTTAGGTATAACAAAGTTAATAATAAAGAGGTTCCCAGCAAAATATCTCTACCTATAGAGGCAGGTTGTTATGAAAAAGCATCCAGAGGTGACTCATGTTACCTTCAACGCACTTTGCCGCTGTATAACGATTACGCTGTTACAAGGCGAACTTTCAACAACACCATAAACTCTATGATTAGCCTTACCGAAACATCATCGCATGAAATCTCACTAAAATAATAATAAACTGAGCCAGTACCGCACCCACCCTCAAGAGGATTCCGAAGTCGGTTACTAGCCGGCACTTGAATTATGTACTAAAGCATTACTAAATCAGTGCAACGTCGATCCTTGGCAGAACTCCTAACTCAGTTACCAGGTGGTACTTCAACTGTATACTGGTAATGTATGGAAACAAGTATCACGTTATTCAATTGTCAGAATCCTTGAATTGGTTGCTAGTTCAAACTAGGACTCTGTAATGGAGCACGACTCAGCACGTAACGTGCTGACCATCGGTATCTTTTCTAAGTCTGTTAATAGCCAGCACCCGAACTCTTTACTTGGACAGCACTAAGCCAGTTCTACGGTTACCTCCAGGATAACTCTTAATTCACGATCCCACCAGAACAAGACGTGGGCGCAGTGAGTAAAATAAAATACTTGTGCTACGTTAGAATCTACTGGGACAAATTTCACAATGCCGCATATCCCAAATGTTTGGACATGGCAGTAGCCACTGTAAAAACTTGACCAGATGCGTTAAATATGCACAAAGACACTTATCAGAAGCTTGTGATCGCGATGAGGCGGAGTCAGTGGTTTGCACCAACTGCAATGGAGAACACCAAGTGAATGATTCGGAATGTCAGTCGTACATTTAACATCTGTAAAAAATAGATGCCAGGACCAACAAACGTCTTTCAAACCGAAATCAGGAGATTCGGCAACTTCCACCAGCAAGGACGCAGCAAATCCACCCACGACTTCAGCAACCTAGGCCTAATGCCTGGAAAAATCAACTGGGATCCAAACCACGACAAACTGGAATCGAACTTCACGAGCAGCAAAACACGCTACCTACCGAGGCTGAAAAGTTTCTGGAACTTGCATCCGAAAACTGAACGAGCTTTGCAATAAAGGTAAGATGTTGAGGCTAATCAAAAATTTAAATAGTAAATTGGCTTTGTGCAATAACGATATTGATAGGGCAAACGTTTTTTCTGATCCCTTGCAAAATGAATGCAAATAGAAGGCAGGTCACGTCATTAACAATAGGGCACTGGAATGCTAATGGCATAAGAGGAAACTATAGGGAAATAAACAATTTTCTTAGGGATCATAATATAGACATAATGTTCATTGATGAGACTAGACTGACACCAAAGTGCAATTTTAACGTAGCAGGATATAATGTGATACGTAAGGACAGATATAATTATCAACCTCACAGTGGGGTTCTTATACTTATAAAAATAGCAATGAACTACTCGGAAATCACTATAAAAACTCTATCTCTTGAGAGTGTAGCACTTAGACTCTGTGACAATACCATATTTGTTTCTGTTTATAATCCTCCCAGAATTAAACTTTGTGGCAGGGAAATACAGTCCATTTTTAACCTGGGCAATAAGGTTGTGCTTTATGGCGATCTTAATGCCAAAAATACTGCTTGGAATTGCAAAGTTGGGAACCCTACCGGGAAAATAGTATACTCATTTGCACTTAAAAATAGCCCCAAAATTCTAGCCCCAGATAATTTTACACTATACCCTTATTCCTATGTTATTATTGTTCCTTATTCCTTATTTCAGTATTGTTGACATAGGACTAATTGAAAATATTGATTATGATCTAACGTTTAATAGTTTGAATTTATCAAATGATAATTCGGGCTGAATTCAACTTCGGCACCACACTTTGAACATTTTTAATCCTACATAATATCATTTTCTATCTGCTAACAAATTTGCCAGGGCGCCAGGTCATTCTTGGACCAGTTTTCTACAGAAAAATTCTCTATATTTCTGAATAAAACATTACGATCTTTCTTGGATCAAAACATCAGAACATTCTTAATCAGAACTTACGATCTTCCTTGGATCAAAATGTCAGAACCATTCGTTAACTCAACTTACGATCTTTCTCGGATCGAAAGAATCACTTCAAAGAAATAGTCTAAAAACCTAACCTTATTTTAAGGGACTCATGTTCAAAATGTGATGTACCGGAAATGTCCGACTAGCTCATCGTCTCAATTTTCTGGCAGAGAGGGGTGGTTCAGGTACGAGAAAGGTTCCTTATTTATATAAATAACTACTCCAGCATTTTCAAGTATTTAACAATAACCATTTATTCAAGATTTTCAGAAATGGTGGAATTTCACGAACACTCAATAACACTGATTTCCTTACTTGCTAACTTATTCGCAATCTGTACATTATCATTGAAATATTTGCACTTTGTGCTCAATGAATCTTAATATCTCTATCTTAGCATTATGTCGAGTGAATAAATCACAACAGAATCGGGGTCCTATTCAGGTCGGCGAACTTGGGCATTTTTATCATCAGATTATCGGGATTTATTCTAACAAATTTGGGGTTTCATTCAGAAAAGGGGGGAATTCAATTCAGCCGAGGTCTGGGGTCAGTGTGAAAAACTGTCAGCAAATCGGGAAGGAGTCAAAAAGCGGCAAATAAACATCAATTCGGGAAAAAGGGGAGGGGCACATATTTCTCAACTACAAACAATATTACCGTCACAATCAATGAAATTTCCTGCAGATTACAGCTTAATCCCTGAGGTCATATTACACTTAATAACAGATCCTTCATAGGAAAAACTCCACGACACTTTACAAAATTCAATCCGATCGAGAAAAAAAAACTGTCCAAAATCTGCTTTAAAAGCTAAACTTTGTCGTTCATGCTACTTCAACATCATTTTGAGTGGATCCTAGGGATGGCCTCGGGAGTAAGGTGGGATCGTCAAATTCGAAGGTCTGCGGAGTCTACTCGGACGGATCGCAACAGGTCTACCTATCAGGAGGTCACAAGGCACAAAGAGAGCGATCCGTGTCGAAACTCTCGGACCTCGATTCCGATGCTTGACCGGTTGCGCGCTTCACCATGTCTTCGTGCGCAGGGTCTAGAGTGTGAGTAAACGACAGGAAGGCAACCCATCAAACTTCGCTGAAGTTAACCTTGGTTACGAGTACCCTCTTTTAAGAGAGAAAAACTATATACAGGAGGACGGATGAACGAAATTCCTGGATCCTCTATTATGTGGAGAGTTCTTAAAGATGTTCCTGAAGCTTTTCTTGAGACATCCAAGAGCCAAGAATGATCCCAGAGCATTTTGCCTCGGAGTTTGTCCCTCACGGATGTCGGTAGCATTTTTGGTGCGAAAGAGCGTAAAGTTTCGAATTCCTCCTATCACGACTCGAGGAGCAGAATAGACCAATCGAGATACTATAAAAATCCTTCGACCTTGCGATGTCCATACAGGAATCCCGCTGACATCAGAGCTCCCAGGAGTTACATATGTACGAAAAGGAATAAATAAACCAGCAAATCAGCCTGTTATACTCTTAATCTAGTTGCATTAGTCCTGGAGCACCTTGTGACCTCCGAGATAGAATTATGTTCGAGAGGTTTCAAACTTCCCAGTAACGAAGGGATCGCGCATTTGTATATGTATAAAAATTGTAACGTTACAAACGACAAACACCCGAGATAAACTAAACTCTGACCATATACCTTTTGTTATCTCATTCAATAAGATAACTAATTATACATACACTGAGAATGAATATTTTGACTATAAGCGTGCTGACTGCAATAAGTTAAGAAATTTAATTAGTCATGAACTAGTATTCAACGCTACACCTAAGAATATATGTGATGTAGATTGTAGCGTTGAAAAGCTTACTAGTATCGTCTTGAATGCAGCTCAAAAAGCAATAACCATCCGAAAAGTTGAGATCTATCACGAAAACTTACCAGAGTATATGAAACAACTCAAGAAAGATAGAAACGCGATCAGAAGAATTTACCAAACAACTTGCAGTAATGAAATTAGAAAAATTCATAATAAATTAGCAAATAGAATCAGCAAAGAACTTTCTAAATTTTACAATAACTCATGGGATAAAAAACTGGACAGTCTTACCATTAGAGATAACTCACTTTAGAGAATGGTTAAATGCCTTATCAGAAACCGAAACATTAATAAAATCCCAACTTTGCGTGGGAAACACGGACACTGGCAATCTCGAACTCTGAGAAGGCCGAGGAGCTAGCAGAACATTATGGGTCAATTCATCGTCACACTGAAGGAATGGGAGGAGATGATACTGAGAAGCTTGTCAACAATAGGTATAAGGAAATCGCGAATATGACCTATAATAATAATAAAATAGAACCTACCTTGCCCAAAGAGATCAGAAAGGCTATAATGGGAACAAGCTCGAGAAAGGCCCCGGGACAAGACGTAATCCAAAATATTATATTGAAGGATTCACCTAAAAAAAGACTCGCAAAAATTACTAATATATTTAATGCCTCCTTATTGCTCTGTTATTTTCCAGAAGGTTGGAAACTAGCTAATAGCTTGCCCTTTCATAAAGCTGGGAAGGATAAATCATTTCCGGCAAGCTATCGTCCGATCAGCTTACTTCCTACCCTTGCAAAAATTTTTTAACGAATTATTCACAATAGGATGCTAAAATTTGAATCACAAAGAAACACTTTTATCCCAGACCAATTCGGATTCAGACAAAACCGAAATACTGTCCAGCAATAATTAAACTTGCTAACTTCATCTCCTTTAATTTCAATAAAAATATTTCAACTGTCATGGTCCTCCTTGATCTAGAAAAGGCCTTTGATACAACTGCATAGGCTCATTATTTCTTGCTGAGAAACAGTTACCTGTTATATAGTACCTAGACAATGTAAAGAGTTTTGTATCTTACATATTATGATCAAATAATAAAGACTTTTTAAAATGCAGAATGAGATCAAGTCTATGGTTCAGGTACCTGCATCCCAGCCTTAAACTCCATGAAAAAAGAATCTCGTACTCAATCGAAAAAACAAGGGAAAAGAAAGGAGCCGCAGGCGGCCTCGGTTGAGTTGAGCCGGACACCTTGGTGTTAAATAAGAAGTGTCATTATTAGTATCAGTATTTCCCTGCACACATACACACAAAACTTAAGCAGCACTGCGCCTGTACCAGGACACTACTACACCAATGCTCGCTGATGTGCCAACGCCGCCTAGGTCTGATATAGCTGATTGTGTACAACTAGTGTGGTAATATGCCATTGCCTTTAGAACATAAAACTCTATATATATATATATATATGCATACACATTCCTCTCTAAATATTTTCGTCGGGGAATTTCTTTATCTGCTTTGAAGAAACAATTACAATGACTTAAGAACTATGATAAATTCCCTTCTTAACAAAATACCATTTATTTGTGATGTTTTGATCCTTTTACAGAACAATTTCATTTCATTTTTACATTGTTCTTGAATAAGTTATGGAAGGTAGTAAATTCCAGGTACTCTTATAATAATATCCTCCGGGATTCGACGGCCTGCAGGAAGTTGATGTATTTCTTCTTTGTGAATTCGCCTATTGTTGCCAGTTGCGAAAGATAATATGACCCGTTTTTGAGCAGAATCGTATATTCCACGAAAATAAGTATCATCTCCCAGAATTCCAAGTATAATACCATCAGAGTTTATTACTGTAGAAAGTTTTTCCTTTGGTCGTATATGGCGATATTTTCTTGTCCCAATGGCTACCTGAAGAGTAGTACTTGGATAGGCAGGAAAACACACTCTTTGTAATCTGAAACGTGGTCGATGACTGGGAGGAATGACAGAAGTAACAGGCTCAATTGGAGGAGGAGGCCAAACAGAAGGAGGTCTATCAGGAGAATAAGGTATGGTAGCAGGAACAGGCCTGATGGGTTTCCTACTCTTGCTGGGAGGCCTGGTAAAAGTGGAAGGTCTTTCAGAAAAGTAACGCTTGGAGGAGGTAGAGGGTGTATCAAGGAAATATGACCTGGGAGAAGCAGAAAGTTCGTCAGGAGAATATGGCCTAGCAGAAGTAGAAGGTCTGTCAAGTAAAAAAGGCCTGATTGAAGTAGAGGGCCTGTCGGGACCATGCAGCCTCGCAGAAGCAGGGGGTCTGTTTTGTGAAAAAGGGCTGAATGAGGCAGAAGGCCCGTCAGGAATATGAGGTCCGACAGGATCAGAAAGTCTTTCAAGTGAGAAAGGGCCGATTGAAGCAAAAGGTTTGACAGGAGCATTAGGCCTAGCAGAAGTAGTAGGTCTCTCAAGTGAAAAGGGGCTGAAAGCCGAAGAAGGCCTGTCAGTAGCATGAATCCTGGTAGAAGAACAAGGTCTGTTTGGAAAAAATGGCCTAGCTGAAGTAGATGGTCTGTCAGGACTATAAGAGCTGGCAGGAGAAAGAGACCTAGCAGGAGAAGGAGGCGTGTTCGGAGAACGAGGCATGAGAGCAGGAGATCTGGCAGGTGGAGTTCTTGGACTACGAGGCCAGTCAGGCCCGCCATAGAAGGGTCCGTTGAGAGGATGTAAGTTATTGTGTAATGCGTCAAACTGCGAACTCAATTCTGTAACAGAAAATTGTATAAAATGAATGATGATACATTATCTGTATTCAAATTGAAAAGATTAAATAGAGGACTGCAGTTTTTGAAGGTATTTACATTGTATGTTTCATGAATAATAACTAAATTACAATTGTGAAACTTGTTCACTTTATTAGAAAATTGGAACAAATTCAAATCCAAATGAAAAATTGGGTAGAATACAAATAATAGGTAGACTTTGCCGAGCTTGAGTACAGCTAACTATAAATGGTTAGCTTTTTCTCTACACAAGAAATCGGGAAACTGTAAACCAGGGGTATATTCAGCTGAGTCATACCAGATTATGGGTCATACCAGATGGGAACTAGGGAAAGATGGGAAAAGATTCGAGAACAAAATTGTTCACTTCAAAAATATTTGGAAATTTTTATCAACTTTTTCCCCATGGGACGCATAGTTTCCATTTTGTTCGTAAAAAACAATATTTCAGATGAAAAAGTCGAGTTCCAAGCAAAACTATGCTGCATGCGTAAAAAATGTTGAAAAGAATAATTGTTTCTTTTGAAAAGATATGGAAAATTTTTATAATAATAAAAACAAGATGATTAAAGTACATTTTTTTCAATATCAATGATCATTGTGAATTGTAATATCATAAAAAATATTGGGAATCCTTGAATAGATAATTTATGTTTTGTTTATGCATTATTCAAAGAATCAGTCCCGGATCGAGGTACACATATTATTATATTATGCATTTAATATATAAGAGTTGGAAATAATATAAGAAGTTTACGTTTTTGAACAAATATAATATGATCGCGAAACACAGTACACACGATGAGAGTATATTTCAAAGTCGAATTCCTATTCTGGAAATAAAGTCGAATATATTTAACCTCAGACTTCTTTTGCCACACAGCCTTATGATCGTTCGAAAAATTGTTGAAACTTTGAAAATTGAAAAATTCGTTTATTTATGGAATTTAAGGTGGCTGCTATTAATAATGCAGGAAATTTACCCCGGAGACGTAAAGGCGCTTCTTTGTAATTAGCGTTGGAGACATATGTCCGGTTGTTCTATCTAGGGTCAAGAATATTATTTTGACGAGTTCGGGTATGACCAACTATGAACAGGTCGGTGATTTTTCTATAATACTTGAAAGTTATAGTTGAAAGGTTTTATTTTGTCAAGTTGAGGTATGTCCAACAATAATAACGGTCTATTCTATTAAGATTCTCGAAAAAGGGTCAAATGCAATTGAAAGGTGGATTTTCCCGAGTTGTAGTAGAGACAACTGTAAACAGGTAGTTTTTTTAATTGGAAAAAGAGTTGAAAATAATTGAGAGGCTTTCTTCTACTGAGTTGGGGTTATGCTACTAGTAACAGGTGATTTTATCCAATTACTGAAAATAGGGTTCAATATAATAATTTAGAAGGTAGATTCCGGCGATTTCGAGTTTACCCAGCAATCAACGGATGCTTTTTTCTAAATACTGAAATTAAAGTCATATATATTTGAGAGGCATCATCTATTAACTAATATGTCCGCGTATTAAATTCGTGAACATATTGGAATACACACAGAAACCTTACAAAAACGTAGCTATTAACTTTATTGATTTCTGTCTCTTAAAATGTTCCTTGCAAAAAGTTGCTTTAATATACACTGTTGGAGTCGATGATTATTTGCCTGAAACATGGAATTTGCACTTAAACATAAAGATAAACTTTGTTCCGTTAGCAGTTGCGACTCCAAAGTCAAAAGAAACTTTATTTAAGGTTTCCATAAAATTCTAAAGTTTCAAAGTATCAAAATCGGCAAGCAGAATTTATTCGGATGTACTGAAGAGGAAGATAAACACAGAAAATGGTTTGAATGGTTATTCTATCCGGTCAAATTTTCTAAACTCAAAACTACTTTATTGTCTGACCCCCCTCGAAAACGCGCCATTGCATGCACGTGAATGAGCAGGCATAATGTGGCCGCTTGCAGTTTTGTGATTTTTGCGCATGCGCACTGTATCACCTGGCCGACATAAAACTTCACGACCGCCAGCTACGCATACGTTGCACTCGACGAACATGAAGGTGGCATACCGTGATTTCAGGATTGCGTTATATTTTGCATTGAATCATTAGACATATCAACCAATGACATTCTCATAATTATCATAAACTTATTCTCTATTACATATATTGTCTTATATTGCATTCTTTTTTCAAAGAGGGTTGGACAAAAAGTATAGTGTGTATCAAGGGCGTGCGGCTATTTTGCCTCGTGTGACTTCTGCCTCCGCTTCGCTCGGGCGGTAAGTTCACACTCTTCGAAATAGCCTTCTCCACGCCCTAAGAACTCAATATACTATTGTTATCATTTTATTCCAACCACTGCTTACAAATAACGCGAATCAGAATTACGTTCGCGGCCATTTTGTTGTGGCACTGTAGCACCCTTTTCGATATGGTGGATATTTCGTTTTTTAATGATCAACAGTAATTAGAAGTATTCTCGATCTTTCACCTCAAAAATGAAATTTGCAAGCCATTTAGAAAAGTTGGGTCTTGAAAACGGAGACACTTATGTGGATCCACACAGCTATCCTGCTTTCCAGACAAATCTATGCGGCAGTAGTCTAGTGAAGCAGAGTCGGCACCTACGATAGCACTGAGGGCACGAACTAGTTTAGCGGCTTTAGAGCCCCTTCATCTCAATATCAAGGCCGTAGCTGCAAAGGCAGACAGGAAACTACACATGGTTAACGAAAAAAGGATCCCAAACGAAATGCGGATCCCTTGAAAGCGCATGTTGTGTCGATGTGTAGCCTTTGCGAGACATCGAGCAAACTCTTGTAATCAGGTTGTGACCCCTATGACATTTTTCATAGTTAAACCACAAAATCGACCTTTTGCAACGGCAGGATTGGACTACGCAGGCACTGTGTGGATACGCAGGACCAAAGGGCGAGACCACAAGGCATACAAGGAGTAAATCATTATCTTTTCTTGGTTGCCATACGGGCTGTACATTTCGAAGTCATATTGGATTATTTTTCTGAGGGTTTCATCGCCGCTTATAAGAGTTTCTCGGCTGGACGAGAGAACTTTTTCCCGTAGCTTCAGCTGAGTCAGACAAAATCGCTTGTTATATGGTTGATAATCACACAACTTGGAACTTCAATCCTTCTGCTGCTCCACTCTTTAGTGAATTGTGGAAAGCAGCGGTTTGGTTGGTCAAACACCATCTCTGTCACGTAATTGGAGAATCGATCCTTATCTTCGAAGAAATGTCTACTTCTCTTCCCAAGTGCTCGCCGAATTACGCTAAGCCAGAGCCTTTATTATTGGATGTGAGGATGAAACCTTGAAAACGCTGGCAGCTCTTGATTCAAATGTTCCAAACCTTCTGAGAGAGGTAGTAATGGGAGAATTTCCACGAGCTATAAGCTCATCCTAAATGGCTATTAGTAAATATAGTAGTATATTACCAAATATAGTACTGGAATTCTTCCTGTTTATATCAATCATTTTTTACATTCTCATTTATAAGAGTTTAGTTCAACCATTCTTCTTCATTATCATGAAAACTGTCGTATTCTTCAAATAGATCCATGAGATATAACTATGATATCTTCTGACTACTACACAAAATGTCAGAAATTATTGAAAATCTGAAGATTTTTTTTAACACTCCATTTTTTAGAAGCAAAATATTAAAGAAAGAGCATCGGTTTCCTTCTTCAAATAGCTCTGTGATATTCGAACGAGCAATTCTCTTGTAACGTGCAGGTATACGTAACTAGGTACACAACCCTGTCGTATATATAGAACTCCTTCTAATCTAACATAGAAGAACAAAGTTACTAAAGTGCTTCCACGGCAGCGATGCCTCCGAAGTAAGAAAGGCGTAATCCGCCACTCCAATCAACATCACGTAAAGACGTCCTGGAGAAGATGGGCCATGACGATGGCTTTACCATCGTATCATCAAAGAAACGCAGGCGAACGTCAAGATCAGGTTTGACCTCATCAGCGAGCTCTTCTTGCGTAAGTAGTATCAAGACTACATCTAATAATCCTAAATTCACCAATGTACCCTCTCAAGCAAATCTAGCCCAATCAGGACCTGAGAAAATACTCACAATTAATGTCATCATTGACGAAATTAACCATCCCTACTCGATGCTTTATGCAGTCTTAAAAAAGTCTACAAATTTCAAGCCAATAGTGTACAACATTGGGGCAGATGTGTACTCTATTCACGTTTCCTACATAGAGGACTATCGTACCATACTAAGGAACTTAGAAGCCCAAGGCTTCCAATATTATTTACATAGAAATATAAATAGACCTCCAGTCGAGCTGGAGCTTGCCGATGTTCTTGGTTACCATGCCTAACTCGGCACAAGCTAAGGATTGGCTCAATCTAAAGGCACTTGCTTTTATAAATATAAAAGTTGAGCCCTATCTCAAACCGAAAGAAACATCCTAATGTTTCAACTGTCAGAAATTCCACCACGTCTCTGACACGTGTCATGCGATCCCATGCCGTATAAAATGTGGAGCATCACACAGTAGTGCCACGTGCATCAAAGACCCACAGGCACCAGCAGCCTGCGCAAATTGTGCTGAGAACCATTCAACAAACTATAGAGGCTACTCTGCCTCCAAGAAAGCCTCTAAAAATCCCGCCCAGAATAAACAAATCAATAATATCCCGCAACGAAAATCCGCCAATAGGCCACCTCCTGTATTCGAGACTCCACCTCATGTAACAGCTCAAGAAATTCAACTTTTATCTTATCAAACTCCGCTCATGAATAAACCAACGTATAGCACTGCAGTATCGTCTGTAGCGCCTAACCTTCTAATAGGCGAGACTAAAGCACGAAAAAAACTACCAAACCAGCCACAGATTAAAAGCCAAGTTACAAAACCTACCACCCATGAAAACCAGGTCCCACGCAATACTTGAACTTGCTATCGAAAATGGTAACTTCTAATAATAATACCATAAAAATAATATTCTAGAACTCCAAAGCATCCTTAGGAAAAGACAAGAATTAGCATCATACCTTTACAAGAATGACATTACTATCTGTTCACTGAGTGAAACCTTACTACGCGAATCTCTTCGGGTTAATCTAGTTCGCGGCTACAAATTATACAAGAACAACACTGATAGAGGTACTGCGATTCTAATTAAAGAAAATATTCACCACCATGCTTTGATAACTCCTGAACTTAAAGCCCTAGAAGCTACTGCTATCCAGATAAAATTTCACGGTAAACCATATGCTATCGTCTCGCTCTACCAGGCTCCCTCGCGCAAATTTACACGAAATAATTAAAAGAAAATATTTCAACTGGCATCCTCTGTAATTGCAGCAGGTGACTTGAACACCAAACACTTAGCTTGGAATAGCAGAACAATTAACAAGACTAGAAAACAATTATTTGAATTCATAAATGATAAACATCTGTGTGTCTCAGCGCCAGATTCGCATACCTTTTCCCCCTGCAATATCAAACATAAATCTGACCTTCTTGACTTCGCAATTACCAAAAACAACTTCCACAACCACGATACTCTCACTATCAATGAATTCGACTCTATTCATAGGCCTGATCTGCTAAGCCTTTTTACTGATTGTGAAAGAGCTGCGGTCCTGCCTCGCTACAATTTTGCGAAAGCAAACTGGCAAAAATTCAATTCGGCCATAAAAACTCATATAAATTTTGAACCTGCACTGACAAACACCACTTACATTGATGAAGCCATAAATAATTTTAACTATAGTATAAAATCTGCTATTGACGCTTTGGTCCCGCAGACTAGGATTAGCAAATACGACCCACCTCTCAGCCCCGAGATCGAAGACCTCATCCACACTCTCAATTAACTCTGCCAAACACATGACAAAATGAAAGTTGTATTCTTAAAAACATAATAAATTGCCTCCAAAAAACTAAAGCAATCAAAATGCATGGGCACAGATATAAAAATTGGAATAAGGAAGTAGGTAAACTTCAAATTAAAGATAATACCTTATATCGTATGACTAAAGCCCTTCCGAAGCCGCGTATTCCGCGTATTATTCATCTTCTCAAAAAGCCTGATCAAACTTTTGCGCTTTCTCCTTCCGACGAAGCGAATCTTCTGGCAGCAAATTATGAAACCAATTTCGCTCCACACGACGAGCCGTCTGACCCACATCACTGAATGTGAAAAAATTGGCTCTGAATATCTTGAAATACCGAGTAGCGATAATGTCAAGAAAATAACTTACAAAGAATTCCTGCATTCAACTAAGCTACTTTCCAGACTCCTGGAAAATAGCTCATATTTTAGTTTTTCAGAAAGAAGGCAAGAATTCATTCTATCCGACCAGCTACAGATCAATTAGCCTTCTCAATACAATGGGTAAAATTTTTGAAAAGCTAATACTCACTCGCATCAACAATCACCTTGAGGAAAACAGCATCCTCAAACCACAACAGTACGGTTCTGGAAAAGGTAACTCACCGCAACACATGATGCTTAAGCTTACAGGAGCCATTAGCCTAAAATTCAATCGGAGAAAGCATACTGGGGCTGTTTCCTTGACTTTGAAAAAGCTTTCGACAGTGTCTGGTACGTAGGATTTCTTTAAAAACTCATAGATTTGAAGTTTTAAAGAGAACTTATCCACTTCATACATTCCTATCTCACCAATAGAAAATTTTCAGTCAAAATAGACCAGACACTTTCGGAAGAAAAATGCATTCGAGCCGGTGTTCCCCAAGGTAGTATTTTGGAACCGGTATTCTTTATTATCTATGTAAAGGACATCCCCGAGGTTCCCGAAGTTTCCATCGAATTATATTCGGATGACACTGCGCTATTCACTTCCTCTTGGTGAGTATTTAAAATCTTTGAATTACTCAACAAAACTCTTGAAATCGTTGAGGCATGGGCCGAACTCTGGAGAATAAAAATTAATGTAGCAAAGTCAGAATCAGTACTTTTCTCAGTCAGAAGACCAGCTAAAATTGATCCACCCAAAATGTTTGATGAATCGATAGAATGGAAAGACTCTGTAAAATACTTAGGTGGTAGACTTCATAAACATCTCAGTTGGAAGCAGCATATCCAGGAAACTAAAGGAAAAGCTCTCTGGGTCATGTCACGCCTTAATCCTATTATTAACCGACACTCGAGTCCGAAGCCTGAAAATGGAATCCTGATTTATAAATTGTTCATTCGAAAACTCCTTGATATACTAAGAACTCGGTCCTTTACAGAGAATTTCAATTACCGTACATTTCAGAGTACATGAAAGAAACCTCCACTAAATTCTATGAATCTGCATCATTATCACCATTCGAACATATTTCCTCTTTCGGGAAATATGATTATGATCCACTTCGCCAACACGCGATGCCAAAAGACTTTCTCATGAAATAAGTCAATCAGGCCGAGGGGTGGGGTCGACGCGGCGCCGAGATTGTTCTTGGCGCCGCGCCGACCAGCTACCTCTGCCCTTCTATTAACTGATCACCAATGACTTTCTTTTTCGAGCCACTCAACCCTTCCCTCTCTTCTCCTTCACTCCATTTTCATAAAATAATCTTTCAGATTTTGTGTTTTTTTCCCGTTCTCGGGCTTTTTTCCCACGCATAGAACGCCACTTTTACTTCCAGTCGTGTCAAATTTTTCTCAGATTATGTAGCAATACCCGAACAGGTAACACACATCAACTTCTTCCAGTCCGATCATTCTCCGGGGAGAACATATATCGCCCACTCCCGTGCATTGGATCTCACAAGAGAGGGCGATGGTTGGGGCCCCCTCATCCCCACCCTTCTTTTTTAAGCCGTTCTAAGGCTGGCTAACGCGGGGGAACGGCGCTCAAAGAAGCGGGAAAACCCCATCTCAGGTAAAGAGAGGGGGGACCTCCAGCCAATCACGAAAAAGCAGTGCTAACCGGCATGAAAGGACAGTCCACCAGGAGAACGAACCAATCGGGTTCGTCAATTCATTTACCAAGTCCCGTGGGTTAGGTCGCATAAGTACCCTGCTCCTGAGAGAGCAGTCTCATTTTATTAGTATTAGGTAGGAAGACAGTATTTGAAATGGAATTCTTGAATTCATGTGAGTAGTACTGAAGTGTTGAGTGGTGCCTGATAAGATAAGTACCAGGTGGTAGCGTGCCTTGTATATTACTTTCCTTAATTTAAAATTTTACTTTATTTGTTTTTGATGCAATTTTTAATTTTGATCTTGGATTTCCTTTTATGAATTTTCAGAAAATGCGAACCACTCTGGGGAATTGTTGCGGTGATTCCCTGGCTTGCTAGCATTCTCTACCAATTCTGAGAAGTTTTCGAATTCACATTTTGCCTTTCTTTCCTCTGGAAGGACGCGTTTCTCCTAGAGCTAGTAAGTTGAGTGGGACTGAGAACTTTCACAAGGAAATCCATTCCTCCTTCTTAAATAAATTCTTTTTTTTCGAAATTTACACGCTACGTTCTTGTTTCTGGGGAATCGTTGCGGTGATTCCCTGGCTGCTAGAGGTTACTTACCGAAATATTAAGTAAAGTTCTTTTGCTAAATTTATGAAACCTCGTGCTCACAATGAAATCTTAATAAATGTTCTTGAATTTAAGAGTTAAATATGAATTAATTATTTCGAAAAATTGTTTGTAGCCCAGATTCTTTGGCTTACGATCTATGATTGTAAGACTGAGGTCAGCCAAAGAATAAAAAAATATTTTCATTGAAAATAAAAAAAGCATACACACCGCACTGTATATGTATGTATGTATGTATGTATGTATGTATGTATGTATGTATGAAAGAGTTTTTATTCAGGCCCAGAATAAGGACTTACATGATTGTTAAATCTACACACCGCACTATACATAGAATAGGAACCTGGAAAATTAGGGACGCCACCCTCGGGAAACCCAAATAAAATAAGAATAACGATCTCGGGAAAACGGGAATTGTTACACTCTCAATCAATCAGAATGATCGTATGCAGTGGCTCCATGGACTAACGGAGTATCTAGCAGACAGCTTGTGGAATTTTTACTTACGAATCCAACAGAGTTATTCATTAACTTAGAATTAATGATAATAAACCGCGAGTTGTAACCATATCTCACCAAACCATACGATTTTTATTTATATATGAAATCGAAAAAAGGTAGTGACGAGTGATGTCATTTAAGTGCATGAAAGAGATGTGTTTCAAAAGATAACCTTAAATTCTCATCAATCGCATTTTGCATGATGCTAGAATCATGAGAACACGTGAGTCAGATTCATTTGGCTCCGACATTGCGCAAAGATAATAATATCAGACTCATTTAAAGCAAACGTCTTGTACCTGTTTGCAAGGATAATAGCAAAGACATTCCGTACATATAATATTTATGAGGCTGCCTATTAGCACATATGTGGAGAAGGAATGGACTTGAGTTGCTAAAGGAACCGGCAAACAAGCGAAAAGTTTCATTTAACTCAATATCTGTACAATCATATTGAAACAGCTCACTTTGTCGGTTATTATTAAGGATCAACTTTGGACAGAATTCAGTGTGAAGTTGACCCATATTAAAAAGCGACAAAAAGAGCTGTTCAAATATAGACGTGCACATTGCTGCTGATGGAGGATTATTTATGAGACAGATAAATGTACGCTTCAACATGAATTCCTGAAAAAAAATTCAGTCGTGTCAACGAACATCCTTTTGACACAAAAAGACATTTCTTTATTGGAACAGAGTCATTTCTAGGTATGAACTTTGTGCGAATTCCGTATCAATATTTATCATTATCAAATAGCATATTTGTAACCCACGCATATAGATTACCAATGAGTAAATTAGGAATAAACTCGTACTCCTTCGGGGTCAAATGAGATTATGTTTGGACGAGAATAGCAATCGGGATATAATTTTGATCAAATTGCCCGAAATTTCGATATCGGAAAGCTTGAAAATATGATCGCAATTATAGATGTTCCATTATATTTACCAAAAGAATCAAGGATAACTGCCAAAAATAAGAACAGAGGATGAAAGTTCTTCATGTTTCCTAATTAGAGAAAAAACTGATCGGTACATCAATGAAAAATTTTGTTTAACTAATGAATATTCTGGTGCTTTATTAATATACTACAGGCGTTATCTCATAAAAGTCAAGAGTCAAGCTTGTCCTTCTGAGACATCATTATTTCATAAATCAGTTCGAGATAAGAAATTAAGTTTCTAATTTCTTCCGGACTGATATCATAATTTCTATGTTTTTATCTGTTTCTGTGTAGCTGATGTTTTTAGAAAAAAATGTAATAGTTTCTGTTCTATAATGACCCGCTTCAAGTTACAAAAAAGCAATATAAATGAGGCAAAATGTGTTAGGAAAATTGGAAGTTATAAAGCTAATAATAAAATTTTGAAAACCATAGGATATGAATAAATCGATGATTATGAGTTATACTTATAAACGCAGGAACTTCAAAACATAAACGTGTATGAACAGAGAGCAGACTATCTAACCAGGGCTCTCTATTAAGTGGGAATACGCATGTCACTATTATGGTTCGAGAAAGGTATGTGCAAAATAAGTGTGCGTCAAATAACGATAAAATGTATATGTCTCTTTGCTTGTCTTATGGGTTTTTGGAATCAAGATGGCAGCTCGCATATCCATACCTAATAGAGGACCCTAGCAGAACTGTGGAAATAGCTGGCGAGCTCAACTCCGCTTTCACGTGTTGCTTTGCAACCTCCTATGTGCCATGCCAAGCTAATCCTGATTGTCCTTCGTATTAAAGAGCGGCGTTGTGCTTGCCAGCTAACTCGACAGTTGTAAGAATCAGCTAGGTCTGGTACGGTATAAGCCCTGAGCATTTGAACTTAACACTACAATTAACACTACTGATGGTTTAGCTAACATCACCGCGTATACTGATATATGTATACATGGTACACGTGCACGTGTTCATGAGGTAGGGGAAGATTACTGGTAACAGACATGCTCCGGTTGTGACCACCTTTGGATAATTTCTTACGGGGTGCAGATACAGTCGATATGATAATAATTTTCATTTGTGCGCAATGTGAACACGATGATTTCGTGCTCACACCGAAGTCAAACACCCATATGATAAGGTGGTTGACACGCATATGGTCGACATCATTTTTTCGTGTATCTCAGTCGAGACTGATGTAGATACTAATCATGTTAGAAGTTCGACGAATTACACTACGTCACTACAAACAGGTGAGTGAAAACACGTTTGGAAAAGAAAAACAATATATTACGTGATTGAGTATCAGTTGAAGCAAAATGTTCACTTTAGAAAATTTGTTGTTTTTTTACCACACACTTTTTATAATGCTTAAGGGGCGTATTTGGCTCAAAAACTGTTTCGTATCGTTGTTCAAGTTAACATAACCCTCATGAGGGTTTCAGGGAGGTTATCTGAAACAAGATATCGAATGAAAAGAAAAGAAAAAATTTATCTGAAATATTTGTTTATACTCTCTCCCTGTTACGGGTTTAAGTGTCTCTGCATGACCTTTCTATTCCTTCGTACACCCCACAACTAACTCAGTTATAAGAAGGACCTGCAGTTTAAGGTGGGTTCAGAACCACCAAAAGCAGCAACTACTTAATAATTAGAGAACCCAAACAATTCTAGAGGCACCGGGCTCACGACTCTATGTGGCTCGCCGAAGCTCTTCCAGAGTGCGAGGCGGAAATCGAACCCACAGTCAGACAGCATGGGTCCAAATCTCATGCCCAAGCCCCCACGAAAAACTGTCCACTTCGAAAAAAAAATTAATCAGAATTATTTATCCAAAAATTAAATTTTGAATAAAATTTATTTATTAATAAAAATGAATCTATCGAATATTACCTATCTATCTTCCAAATCGTGTGTAACGAGTGTATTCTTGTATCCAGTTGCTTTAGGAAAGTCGTTAGGTAATCGTTACGAACAGTAGCCACTCGAGGAATTCTCGCAGTTCAAGGACTTGTAAAAAAACTACAAGCGTCAAAGAGGATTCCGAAATACACAGATGGATTACATATTTTATGAAGATTAAAATGATAATGCATATTTGCAAAGATAATAGTAATTTTCTTTCCAGGTATGGTTGTCAATCATTACGTGTCTGGTTTGTTTGGCATGACAGTGATTGGTCAACCAATGATCGATATACAGACATTACTTGAAGGTAAGAGTACTACTATCATATACATATAATGACCAAATTGAAATAAAACTTTGAAATTTTTTATATCTATTGCAACTATTAGAAAATTAACAGTTTTTAACAAGAGGATACACCGTGCTCTGACCAATTTTTGATTGAATTCTTAACACATTCAGCATAAACCGTTCTATTTACTCTGGCACTTAATAAACTCACCTGCAGAAAAATAGTGGGCTCATTTGTTATGTTCTGGAAATGAGACTTTCAAACATATTTATTCTAAGATTCTCATTTTCAGAACCTCGATCAGTTATAACAGGAGACTCTGTTCATCCTGCGCAAAACAAGAAATCTACTGCACCGACTGGTTTACCTAATCAAATCCTCGGAACATACTTGTTGGAATATTTGTTTATACTCTCTCCCTGTTACGGGTTTTGAGAGTCTCGGCATAACCTTCTCTCTATTCCTTTG